>CAUYLG010036920.1:0-22859 GCA_963573385.1 Cacajao melanocephalus
GTGTTTAACAATGGAGACAGGAAGGAATAAGAGATGAAAATAACAAACAAGCAGCCAACCAATATTTTATTTAAACCTGTGAAATGCTATGCAATTGCTGAGGAGTGATTTATTTCCAATTATGCGGTCACTTTTAAAACAATAATTTTTTAAACATAATTTATTTAAAAAGTTAAGTATAAATTTTAAACACAGTTTTCAAACATATATTATTCTAGACTTTTTAATTATGCTAATGTTTCATTTGACATTATTAGGATATCCCCTATAAACAAAATTATATCCGGAAATACGTTTCACCTTGTTTATATCTAAATAAAGATAACAATAGTAGAAATAAAGCAAAGTTTCTCAACCATAGCACTGTTGATATTTCAGTCTACATAATTCCTTGTTGTAGGGAGCTACACTTTAGAAAATAGGATGTTTACCAGAATTTCTGGCTTCTACCTGCTAGTTGTCAGCAGCACCTCCTCCTTTCTGTCTATCCCTTCTCAGCTTTTCACAAACAAATATGTCTTCAGACAAATGTCTTTCCAGGGTGCAAAATAGCTCCCAGTTGTGAATCACTAGATTAAAGAAATCTCTATGTAATTAAGAATTTAAAGCAGTCATTTTTTTCAGTATAGCATAATTGTTAAGATCCTGTATTCTGGATCCAGACTCAGAGTTCACATATTGACTCCTGACCTTGAGCAAGGTAATCTCTACACTTCATTTTCTATATGGGTAAAAGGTGGATAATTGCATGTGATAGTGCTTAAAAGGGAAGACACTAGAGCCAGACTGCCCAGGTTTGAATACTGGTTCTGCAACATCTTTGTGACACTGGGAAAATTATTTTAACTTTCTGAGCCTCTGTTTCCTGATTTTTTTTTTTTTTTTGAGACGGAGTTTCGCTCTTATTGCCCAGGCTGGAGTGCAAAGGCACAATCTCAGCTCACCACAACCTCTGCCTCCAGAGTTCAAGCAGTTCTCCTGCCTCAGCCTCCTGAGTAGTTGGGATTACAGGCTCGTATCACCACATCTGGCTAAATTTTGTATTTTTAGTAGAGACGAGGTTTCTCCATGTTGGTCAGGATGGTCATGAACTCCCAACCTCAGGTGATCCACCTGCCTCGGTCTCCCAAAGTGCTGGGATGACAAGCATAAGCCACTGTGCCCAGCCCATTTCCTGATTTTTAAATGGAATAACAATAGTGTCTACCTCATAGAATTATAATGTTAATCAAATGTGTCAATTTAGAATGCATAGATTAGTGACTAGCATGTAATTTCTTCTATATTTCTGTTAGCTAATATTATGTTATTATTAAAATACTTGAAAGATAGGATCAACTATGACTCATTCCACAGCTGCAGTCACTGATACCTTTTTGTGTTTGCTGCTATTTCAATAACCAACGTATATAAAACACACACACAAAATCAAGTAACAATTTCGGTCCAAAGACATTTTGTCATTTTTACTACTAAAATCATCAAGATGGTGTCAGATACTCTGTATTTTTATGCAATTATTTGGCTTTACTTTATCTACCTATTCACAACATACATACACTTTATATATCTTGTACTGGAAACCAGCTTACTGGTTTCAAGTCAGACAATTCATGTTTTAGTATATGCTCTGTTACAAACTTTGTGATCCTAGAGAAGTCACCAAAGCTTGCCTCAGTTTCCTCTTCTAAAAAATGAAAATTATCAGCTTGCCCTTATTGATTTTACTGAGAAATTGTGAGGAACATGAGAGTCACTAAATATTAAAGTGATTTGAAGAATAATGTGATTTTAAAAATTAAGGTGGAAGGCTGGGCGCAGTGGCTCACACCTGTAATCCCAGCACTTTGGGAGACTAAGGCAGGTGGATCACGAGATCAGGAGATCGAGACCATCCTGGCCAACATGATGAAACCCCGTCTCTACTAAAAATGTAAAAAATAAAGTCTCCCACTATTACTGTGTGAGAGTCTAAGTCTTTTTGTAGGTCATTAAGAACTTGCTTTATGTATCTGGCTGCTCCTGTATTGGGTGCATATATATTTAGAATAGTTATCTCTTCTTGTTGCATTGATTCTTTTACAATTATGTAATGTCCTTCATTGTTTCTTTTGATCATTCCTGAGGTGCAAGGCTGGTTTCACATACACAAATATATAAACATAATCCATCACATAAACAGAACCAAAGACAAAAACCACATGATTATCTTAATAGAAGCAGAGAAGGCCTTCAACAAAATTCTACAGCCCTTTATGCTAAAAACTCTCAATAAACTAGGTATCAAGGGAATGTATCTCTAAATAATAAAAGCTATTTATGACAAATCCACAGCCAGGATCATACTGAATGGGCAAAAACTGGAAGTATTCCCTTTGGAAACTCACACAAGACAAGGGTGCCCTCTCTCACCACTCCTATTCAACAGAGTATTGGAAGTTCTGGCTAGAGCAATCAGGTAAGAAAAAGAGATAAAGAGTATTTAATTAGGAAAAGAGGAAGACAAATTGTCTCTATTTGCAGATGACATGATCGTATACTTAAAAGACCCCATCGTCTCAGGCCAAAATCTCCTTAAGCTGATAAGCAACTTCAGCAAAATCTCAGGATACAAAATCAATGTGCAAAAATCACAAGCATTCCTATACAACAATAAAAGGCAAACAGAGAGCCAAATCATGAGCGAACTCCCATTCACAATTGCTACAAAGAGGATAACATGCCTAGGAATACAAGTAACAAGGTATGTGAAGGATTTCTTCAAGGAGAACTAAAAACCACTTTTCAAGGAAATAAGAGAGGACACAAACAGCTGGAAAAACATTTCATGCTCATGGTTAGGAAGAATCAATATTGTGAAAATGGCCATACTGCCCAAAGTAATTTATAGATTCAATGCTATCCCCATCAAGCTACAATTGACCTTCTTCATAGGCATGGAAAAAAAAACACTTTAAACTTTACATATAACCCAAAAAGAGCAAGCATAGCCAAGACAATCCTAAGCAAAAAAAAAAAACAAAAAACAAAAAAACAAAAGTTGGAGGAATCACGCTACCTGACCTCAAACTATGCTACAAGGCTACAGTAATCAAAACAGCATGGCACTGCTACCAAAAAGGAGATATAGACCAAGGGAACAAACAGAGGCCTAGAAGGTAATCCCACACATCTACAACCATCTGATCTTTGAAAAACCTGACAAAAACAAGTAATGGGGAAAGGATTCCCTATTTAATAAATGGTGCTGGGAAAACTAGCTAGCCATATACAGAAAGCTGAAACTGGATTCCTTCCTTATACCTTATACAAAAATTAACTCCAGATGGATTCAAGATTTACACATAAGACCTAACACCATAGAAATTCTAGAAGAAAATCTAGGCAATATTTTTCAGGAATTGGCATAGGCAAGGACTTTATAACTAAAACACTAAAAGCAATGGCAACAAAAGCCAAAATAGACAAATGGGATCTAATTAAACTTAAGAGCTTCTGCACAGCAAAAGAAACTATCATTAATATGAACCAGAAACCAAAAGAATGGGAAAAAACTTTTGCAATCTACCAAAGGGCTAATATCCAGAATCTACAAAGAACTAAAACAAATTTACAAGAGAAAAGCAACCCCATCAAAAAAGTGGGCAAAGGATATGAACAGACACTTTTCAAAAGAAGACATTTATGTAGCCAACACATGAAAAAAAGCTCATCATCACTGGTCATTAGAGAAATGCAAATCAAAACCACATTGAGATACCACCTCACACCAGTTAGAATGGCAATCATTAAAAAATCAGGAGACAAGAGATGATGGAGAGGATGTGGAAAAATAGGAAAGCTTTTACACTGTTGGTGGGAGTGTAAATTAGTTCAACGGTTGTGGAAGACAGTGTGGCATTCCCTCAGGGATCTAGAAATAGAAATTCCATTTGACCCAGCAATCTCATTACTGGGTATATACCCAAAGGATTATAAATCATTCTGTTATAAAGACACATGCACATGTATGCTCATTGCGGCACTGTTTACAATAGCAAAGCCTTGGAACTAACCCAAATGCCCATCAATGACAGACTGGATAAAGAAAATGTGGCACATATGCACCATGTAATACTATGCAGCCATAAAAAAGGATAAGTTCATGTCATTTTCAGGGACATGGATGAAGCTGGAAACCATTATTCTCAGTAAACTGACACAAGAACAGGAAACCAAACACCACATGTTCTCACTCATAAGTGGGTATTGAACAATGAGAACAGATGGACACAGGTAGGGAAACATCACACAATAGGGCCTGTTGGGGGGTGGGGGAGCTAGGGAAGGACAGCAGGGTGTAAGGATAAGGAGGTTGTGGAGGGATAACTTTAAGAGAAATACCTAATATAAATGAGGGGGTGATGGATGCAGCAAATCACCATGGCATGTGTATACCTATGCAACAATCTTTCATGATCTGCACATGTACCCCAGAACTTAAAGTATAATAAAAATAAATAAAGCAAGCAAAAAATTAGGTAGGAGTGCTGGTGCACACCTGTAGTTCCAGCCTATTTGGGAGTCTGACATAGGAAAATCACTTGAACCCAAGGCGGAGGTTGCAGTGAGCTGTGATTGAGCCACTGCACTTTAGCCTAGCAACAGAGAAAGACTCCATGTCAAAAAAAAACGAAATAAAAGTAAGATGGTATGATGATGATAATGATGACATCATATTGGCATACAGAACCCAATCCCTAAATATTAATGAACAAAATTGCGTTGCATAAAATTTCAAATTTTTCTAATTTATTTGATATGATACTACTGTTAAAAATGAGAAAGTCAATATAAACAAATAAAAACATTAAATAGTATAAGCCAGGTATTATAAAGTTATATGTAATGTGTTTCACGTCAATTCATATGGAGAGTCTTTCAATACATATTCTTATATTTAGTCACATTTTTGCTGTGAATGATGTAATCTGCAAATAGGAATGATATAGTATTCAATAAAGTTTTATACCATTAATTTTAAATTAGAGAACATATATAAATATTAAAATGTTTTTTCAAATTATATAATTGTCTATTTACATTAGGCACATCTCTCCTCTTGAAGTATTGTAGGAGAGTACAGTTTAATAGTCTTATTTTACACTAAAATTCATGCCAGTAGGTCTCACTTCTTATAAATGTTTTTGGGATAATTTTAAAAGTCTTTTCTATCAATATATCATCCTCAACAACTGTCAGAATAATTCAGACTCCAAAAGATTGAGGCCCGGTGAATATACAGATACAATGTGGTAATCAAAACAGGTATAAATTACTTTTTTTTTAATTACCATGGAGATGGAGGGACACTGCCCAGTATCCAAATGTTCACTTTTACATAGGATGAATCCTGCATTATACACAGTAATGGTAGGTCAGAGTGTTTTATTTCTCACTGCTAACAGAAATGGAAGTGGGCAAGTTTTCTTCTCTCTACTATATTAGATAGCAAGGCCACAAGCCTAAGACAGGTACTTGGCCAGGGTCTTTTTCTCTGTAGAGCTAAGACAAAGAGATTTCCAAAATTAATGCCATCCTACAGCAGTGAGAGTGGCCTATTTAGCAGACAGTGCCAAATGAAAGAAGAACCCTGCGTGATACACCAGTCTGAGTCTATATAGCTCCAAAAATAAAAAGGTATATAACAATTAAATTATATAAAACTTCTAAAATACTGAAGTTGTTTGACATGTAAACAAAGTATTCATATATATTGAGTTTATAGTAAAGATCCTGAAACTTTTACCAACATTACCAGGAAAATTGAAGACAAGAATGAATGTTTACTCAGTACATATAGTGTACTAAGATCTGGATATTAAGTTCCAAAGAGTAGACAAAAAGCAGTAAAAAAAATTCTGAGTGATTCAGTGCAATAAAATTTCAAGACTCATCCAAGTCCAATATCTTCTATGCTTTTAATTAGGAGCCCAGGTTTCTTCCAACTAGTGTGTTCACCATCCCCTAGGGCTCAAAGAGCCTTCCAGTGGATCATCTGCTTTTCTTTTCCACAGAGAAGAAAGAAACAGAGCCCACCTAAAGGATTGCAAAAGAGATTTTAGAGGTTGCGCCTGCAAATATTTCTTCTGCCTATATTCAGCTGACTAGGACTAACCACATGTCTTCACCTAATTGCAGGAGTGCTCAGGAAATGTGGCTCAGCTGTTTATCGAAAAGGAAAAGAACACATTTGTTGAGCACATAACAGTTTCTCTGTCACAGACAGGTTACTATTCTTGAGAGAACAAGATTCAGATTTAGGATAAAGCTCTGTGCATATAGAAGCTACTGGATTGTAAATTGATAAAGTTAATCTTTAATATTTTATTTCTAGAACAACAGACTCTAGAAGAGCCATAATTACTGTTCAAATTTTTGGGGTAGTGTGTTTGGGACACATAGAAAGAGGTTTTTGATTTTACTTCTGTTCTAATGAGAAATAATTTTCATTTAAAATAGCACTCAAACTAGGATTTAAAGTGACTGACACATCTGGAGTAATTTCTCCAGCTTTCTGGATAGGCATTTCAGCCAAGAGAAAAAAGTGTCACTGTCATATTGTAAGACAAGTCCCAATGTCATCTAATGACTATACTAAATGTTTCTCTTGCCATCCACCTTATTGTCATGCAATAGATATTTCCATGATATTTTACATGCCTCAAAGTCAGGGACTCAATAATATTTGTTGATTTTTACAAATTGAGTATAGTAGCCATACGTAAATGGTTTCAATGGAAACTACTTTCTTGTTGACATTAATCAAAGTAGCTCATTTTGCATTATTTAAACTACATAGCTAATTATTATATTAGTTCCATTCAAATATGAATTGAAAAGTCACTTATTTTTAGCATTTTATAACTTGTTTGAACACCATAACCTAATATATAATTAAGACTCTTAAAAATACTTGAGATTTCTCAATTTCCAGTTATGACCCTCATTAAGCATTATTCAAAAAATTACTTTTAAAAATAGCTCTTTTTCATGCCCCATGAATCATTGAACTTTCTCTTGTAGTCAGTCAAATGCCCTCCTGCTTCAGTCAGTGCAGTGACTGGTAATAATTCTAATAGTGACAGTTCCACCAACCCCCTTCTACATATCTTCTCCACTCTAAACAGCAACTTGAAAATAAAGCACATTCTATACACCAACTTCTCTGTTTAGCAGAGACTGTTTTATTCTGATTTTTAAAAAATCTAAGTGAAGCATATGGTAAAGATGAGCTTTTACTTTGAAAATGAAATACACAATTTTGTGATGTCAGTCAGATGAAAATTCTGCTTCATATCAACAAATTGAAGCCACAGCAATTGTCAAAATATCTTAACACTTCAGGGAGCAGAAAGTCAAATGAGAGCATCCAACTGAGAGAAGTGTCCACCAAAAGATGAACATTTCTATGTTTGTATTTTGTATGTTTGACTAAGAGAGATTTACTTCTGAAAAATTCAGAAATAAAATGCCCAAAGGAAAAACCCAGTTTGCACACAAAACAAGTGAAGTACCAACATTGAATAAAATAAGTGAGAAAATATAATCAGCTTAAGTTTCATGAATGAACACCAAAGACCAGTCAGAAGGGAAAGTGAGTAGTGCTGATTCTATCAAATAGAAAAGAACTTAAAGCATAAGAAGAATATCAGCGAGAGCCTGATGTCATCACATTCTCCTGCTGAAACTGAGATTTCCAATAAGAAGTTACAATATCTGTCCTGTGTTTGACTTGGGGTGGTAAGGAAAGTAAAGCATATCCCCTGGGCTTCCAACAGGAAACAGATGTCACATTAAAATTTAGATAGTTCAAGGAGGGATTCTTTACAGAGACCAATTACACAGGTATGGATAGGATGTATGAGCATTACCAGGAATTATGCTGGAACCAAGCATAACAGCAATGGCTTTATCACTAGTCCTTGGCCTGAAGGAACAAAGGTAGAAAATCCTTGTCAGAAACTGCTAAAGCCGTACAGGTTGTGAGTACCTGTCATCTTATGTGGAGGAACGCATGCAAGATGTGACTTCACAGAGAAGGAGGAATACTGACTTGCATTCATTCTTTCATCCAAAATCTTAATGGGATCTCTCATTGGCTGAATCTGACTAAAGGCCAGAATGCATGTGTGCATATTTGATGGTATAAGCCATATGTGTTAGACTAAAGGGGCAGAGAACAAAGAGGAAAAGGTAGAGAATCTAGAGGAAAGAGCAGACAGACTTGAAGAGCAGACAGACCACTTCAAGTACAGAAACATAGCTTGCAAGAATCATTCGATATATGTGTGAATAAAAAGTCAGAGGGAGTCCATTTCTTCCGGGATGATGGAAATGGTCTAAAAATGAATTGTAGTAATGGTTACACAACTCTAAACTCACTTGCAACCTTAAAACGAGTGTATAATACTCAAATTATACCTCAAGAAAGCTATTTATTTAAAAAAATAACTAAAAAATAATCTTGTAGGGGAATAAGATTATTTCAGAAATACACTTAAATAGGAAAATACAGATTGAAATATTAGTTTCTTTTCTTTTCTTTTCTTTTTTTTTTTTTTTTTTTTGAGACAGAATCCTGCTTGGTTGCCTAGGCTGGAGTGCAGTGGTTTGACATGGGCTCACTGCAACCTCTGACCCCCAGGTTCAAGTGATTCTCATGCCTCAGCTTTCTGAGTAGCTGGGTATACAGGTATGTGTCACCACGCCTGGCTAATTTTTGTATTTTTAGTAGAGATGAGGTTTCACTATGTTGGCCAGACTGGTCTCAAACTCTGACATCAAGTGATCCACCTGCCTTGACCTCCCAAAGTGCTCGGATTACAGGCCTGAGCCACTGCTCCTGGCCTAAAATGATAGTTTTATAGAGAAGAAAGGACTATACAACCACATACAAAAATCAACTCAGAATGAATTAAAAACTTAAATATAAAACCTGAAACTGTAAAAGGACTAGAAAAAATATACAGGGAAAAGCTCCAGAACATTGACGTAGGAGAGTTTCTGTTTGTTTATTTGTTTTGTTTTGTTTATTTGACCATGAAAGCATAGAAAACAAAAGCAAAAATAGACAAATGGGACTGCATCAAACTAAAATATCTCTGTCCAGCAAAGGAAACAGAGTGAAGAGACAGTCTATGGATTGGGAGAAGACATTTGCAAACCATACATCTAATAAATAATATCCAAAATATATAAGGAACTCAAACAACTCAATAGCCAGAGAACAAATAAACTGATTTTAAAATGGGCAAAGAACCTGAAAAGACAGTTCTCAAAAGAAGACATACAAATGGCCAACAGATAAATGAAAAAATGCTCAACATCACTAATCATCAGGCAAATGCAAATTAGAACCATAGTGAGATATCACCTTAAACCTATTAGAATGGCTATTACTATAAACTCAACAAATAACAGTGTTGTCAAGGATGCGGAGGAAAGGGAATGCTCATGCACTGTTGATGGGAATGTAAATTAGTTAATCTCCTATGAAAAGCAGTATGGAGGTTTCTCAAAATACTAAAAGTAGAATTACCATATGATCCTGCAATCTCACTACTGTATATGTATCCAAAGGAACTGAAATTATATCAAAGAGATATCTACACTCCCATGTTCATTGTAGCATTACTTGTGACATCCAAGATAGAGAAACTACATAGGTGCCCATCAATGGATAAACAGATTATTACAATGTGGTATATATGCACAATAGAATACTAATTAGCCTTTAAGAAAGAAGGAAATTCTGTCATTTATCATAACATTGATGAACCTGGGGAACATTATGCTAAGGGAGGTAAGCCAGACACACAAAGACAAATAGCACATAATCCTGTTCATATGAAGAATCTGAAAGAATTAAACTCATATAAGCAGAGAGTTTCAGCTAGAAAGGAGGATAAAGTTTTAGAACTCTATTGGATAAAATGGTGGCTACCGTTAATAGTTTATTGTATATTTAAAAATTGCTAACAGGGTAGGTCTTTTGTCATTATCACAGAAAATTATAAGTATTTGGATCAGGTACAGTGATTCATGCCTTTAATTCTAATGCCTTGGGATGATGAGCAATCAGTTGAGGATTATTCAATCATTTCAGTCCAGGAGTTTGAGATCCATCTGGGCAGCAAAGCTATACCACATTTATACAAAAAAAATTAAAAATAATCCAGGCATAGTGGCATACACCTGTAGTCCTAGCTACTCTGGAGGCTGAAGCAGGAGGATTGCATGAGCCCAGGAATTTGAGGCTGCAATGAGCTATGATTCCACCACTGCACTCTGGCTTAGGAAATAGAGTGAGACTCTGTCTCAGGAAAAAAAAAAAAATTTGTAAGTATTGGAGATGATGGATATATTTATTAGCTTGATTTAATAATTCCACAATGTATACATACAGCAAAAGATTACATTATATCACACAAATATAAACAGTTATTTGTCAATTAAAACTAAATAAAAATAAATAAAAAGCAGCAAATATGCCTCATCTTTTGATGAGGAGAAATAAAATGTTTTGGGGTGTGAGTAGGATATCTTTGTAGAAGTTTTAGTTTGGAAGCTCAGAAAGCTCATATTTGGTTGCCTAGATTTTATTGATGAGGTAAGAACAGAAGTGCTCCAACTGCAACCTGCGTGCATTATGTATAACTGCACTGAGCACAGAACATTGAAATAATCTAGAGAAATGTCTCAATCCGTAAACCAGATGTTTTAAAAGTGAGCTTGAAAGATGCTAGGAGTCCCTAAAATAATTCTAAAGATTTATAAGATCCTCCCTTTTCAACAATGTACACATGTGAGGCTGAATTTTTTCATATATGTCAATCAAATAACATATCACAACAGATTGAAGGAGCAGTTATGAAAATCTACTTATTTTTATAAAGATAGAAATTAAATTTCCAAAAATGTAAAATAATTCTACTCTTCTCATGTTTTAATAAAAATATCACATTTTTAAAGAAAAAATATGTTAACAATGTCAATATATAATAGGCTTATTATTGGCATTTAGAATAAATCAATAAATTAATATTGTAAAAGTTTCTCAGTTTTAACTTTGAATGTGGCAAATATTAATAGATACAATGAAGATAAACAAATAATTTGGGGATTCTCAATAATTTTTAACAGTATAAAGCACTCTTAAGATCAAAAAGTTTGATCACCACTAATCATAGGATTGCTGAAGTTTGGGCTATCACATTTGTCTTTGTATATTCAGGGCCTAAAACATTGACCGGCATATAATAAGGGCTAAGCACACGTTGAATTGAACAGAACTTAAATACCATGAGTGAGGAATAGAGAACTTGCACTGAATTCTGAAGATATATCATAGTTGCTGAGCAAAAGAATGGTGAACAGAATTTGAAGACCCTGATGAAGTTGGAGACCATGAATTTATAGATGTATCAGTCTTCAGGATTGTGAGATTTTATTCAACAGTAATAAACTGTGTACATGCAGGAATAAGAGATGTCACAAAGAAAAAGGCAAAGGTTATGTTTTTTTATTAACCTACTTTCTTCCATAGGTTTAGGACAGAGCAGAAAAATAATATACATATTATCTGAATATTCATGAACTTTGTCAATAGTATGCTCTTTATTCAATGTGTATTTCTGAAGTCAGTGTGTATTTTCTCATAGATTTATACTGATATGTTCTTTATGGGTTGTGATATTTGGTACCTGTGTAAATATAAATATTGCATGAATATTGCACGCATATTGCATGCATGACATATATGTTACATGCACATCACACACATGACACACGTTACACACATACCACATTTGTATCACATGCATGACATACAAGCTACATGCACATTTCATGCATATCTCATGGATGACACACACGTTACATGCATCTCACATGCACGTTGCATGCACAACATACATGTTACATGCATTTTCATTCATGTCACATGAATGGCATACATGTTACATTGCATTGCATGCATATCATATGCATGACACACGTGCTACATATTGTATGTGCAATATAAGCAAGTCATATATGTCACATGCATATCACATGTATACTGCATGCATGCTATATGCGTGACATACATGTTATACATGTTGCATGCATTCGAGATGTATGACATACATTTTACACACATATTGCATTCATAATATATGTATGACATACATGTTATACACATATGGCATGCATAATATATGCATGAAATACATGTTATGTACCTAAAATACACATATAATATACATATTATAGTATTGTATACATTGTACACATTGTACACATGATATATATGTTTAGAAAAGAATACAATAGATGTCCTATAGAACAGAATAGACAAGATGTTCCATACAACAGAATAGACTAGATGTACTATAGAACAGAACAGACTAGATGTTCTATAGAACAGAAGAGAATAGACATTCTACAGAACAGAACAGACTAGATGTTCTATAGAACAGAATAGACTACATGTACCATACAACAGAATAGACTAGATGTTTTACAGAACAGAATACACTAGATGTTCTGTAGAACAGAACAGAAGACGCTAGATGTTCTGTAGAACAGAACAGAATAGGTATTCTATAGAACAGAATAGACTAGATGTTCTATAGAACAGAATATACCAGATATTATATAGAACAGAATAGACCAGATGTTCTATAGAACAGACTAGATGTTCTATAGAACAGAATAGATTAGATGTTCTACAGAATAGAATAGAAAAGATGTTCTATAGAATAGAATAGATGTTCTATATAATAGAATAAATGTAATATAGAATAGAATAGACGTTCTATAGAATAGAATGGAATAGATGTTCTATAGAAAATAATAGACTAGGTGTTCTACGAATAGACTAGACTAGATGTTCTATAGAAAAGATGTTCTATAGAACAGAATAGAATAGATATTCTATATATACAACAGACTAGATGTTCCATAGAATAGAATAGATGTTCTATAGAATAGAATAGATGTTCTATGGAATAGAATAGATGTTGTATAGAATAGAATAGAATAGAATAGAATAGAATAGAATAGAATAGAATAGAATAGAATAGAATAGAATAATGTTCTATAGAATATAATATATGTTCTATAGAATAGAAGAGAATACATGTTCTATAGAGGAGACTACAGGTTCTATAGAATTGAATAGATGTTCTATAGAATAGAATAGATGTTCTATAGAATAGGACAGACTACATGTTCTATAGAATAGAATAGAATAGAATAGAATAGAATAGAATAGAATAGAATAGAATAGAATACCATCATTCTCAGCAAACTGCCGCAAGAACAGAAAACCAAACAATGCATATTCTCACTGATAGGTGGGTGTTGAACAATGAGAACACATGGACACAGGGAGGGGGGCATCACACACTGGGGTCTGTCGGGGGGAAAAAGGGGAGGGACAGTGGGGGGTGTGGAGTTGTGGAGAGATAGCATGGGGAGAAATGCCAGATATAGGTGATGGGGAGGAAGGCAGCAAATCAGACTGCCAAGTGGGTACCTATGCAACAATCTTGCATGTTATTCACATGTACCCAAAAACCCTTAAAATGCAATAAAAAAAGAAAGAACAGAATAGAATAGATGTTCTATAGAAAAGAATAGACTAGATGTTCTATAGAATAGAAGAGAATAGACGTTCTACAGAATAGATGTTCTATAGAATAGAAGAGACTAGACGCTAAATAGAATAGAAGAGACTAGATGTTCTACAGAACAGAAGAGACTAGATGTTCTATGGAATAGAAGAGATTAGATGTTCTATAAAATAGAAGACAATAGATGTTCTATAGAACAGAATAGACTAGATGTTCCATAGAATAGAATAGATTAGATGTTCTACAGAATAGAATAGAATAGAATAGAATAGAATAGAATAGAATAGAATAGAACAGAACAGAACAGAACAGAACAGAACAGAACAGAACAAACAGAATAGAATAGAATAGAATAGAATAGAATAGAATAGAATAGAATAGAATAGAATAGAATAGAATAGAATAGAATATGTTCCATAGAATAGAATAGGTGTTCTCTAGAATAGAATAGACTAGATGTTCTATAGAATAGAATAGACTACATGTTCTATAGATTAGTAAAGATGTTCTATAGAATAGATGTTCTATAGAATAAAAAAGACTAGATGTTCTAAAGAAAAGGAGATAATAGATGTCCCATAGAATAGAAGAGAATACATGCTCTATAGAATAGAATAAATGTTCTATAGAATAGAATAAACTAGACGTTCTATAGAATAGAGTAGACTAGATGTTTTAGAGAATAGAAGAGAATAGATGGTCCATAAAAGAGAACAGATGTTATATAGAATAGAATAGAATACCTGTTATATAGAATAGAATAGATGATATATAGAAGAGACGAGATGTTCTATAGAATAGACTAGATGTGCTATAGAATAGAAGAGATTAGATGTTCTATAGAGTAGAAGAGACTAGATGTTCTAAAGAACAGAATAGAATAGAATAGAATAGATGTTGTATAGAATAGAATAGAATAGATGTTCTATAGAATAGAATAGAATAGATGTTCTACAGGATAGAATAGACTAGATGTTCCAAAGAATAGAATAGATGTTCAATAGGATAGAACAGAATAGATGTTCTACAGAATAGAATAGACTACATGTTCTATAGAATAGAACAGACTAGATGTCCTACAGAATAGGAGAGAATAGATGTTCTGTAGAATAGTATAGACTAATTGTTCTATAGAATAGAATACATGATCTATCGAATAAAATAGTTGTTCTATAGAATAAAACAGATGTTCTATAGAATAGAATAGACGTGATGTTCTATAGAATAGAATAGATGTTGTATAGTATAGAAGATACTAGATGTTCTATAAAACAGAACAGACTACATGTTCTATAGAACAGACGTTCTATAAAATATAATACACTGGATGTTCTATAGAATAGAAAAGAGTAGATGTTCTATAGAATATAATAGATGTTCTATAGAAGAGATGAGATGTGTTCTATAGAATAGAATAGAACAGAATAGATATTCTATAGAATAGATGTTCTATAGAAGAGACTAGCTGCTCTATAGAGTAGAAGAAACTAGATGTTCCATAAAAGAGAAAAGATGTTGTATAGAATAGAAGAGAATATACCTTCTATAGAATAGAAGAGACAAGTTTTCCACAGAAGAGAATAGATGTTCTATACAATGGAATAGAATAGGTGATCTACAGAATAGAAGAGAATAGATGTTATACGGAATAGAATAGATGTTTTATAGAATAGAATAGGACGTTCTATAGAATAGAATAGACTAGATGATCTATAGAAAAGATGTTCTATAATAGAATAGAATAGAATAGAATAGAATAGAATAGAATAGAATAGAATAGAATAGGATGTTATATAGAATAGAAGAGACTAGATGTTCTCTAGAAGAGAACAGATGTTATGTAGAATAGAATAGACTAGATGTTCTATGGAATAGAATAGACTGGATGTTCTATAGAATAGAATAGAATATATATTCTATAGAAGAGAATAAATGTCCTATGCAATAAAATAGAATAGATGTTGTATAGAACAGAATAGACTAGATGTTCTATAGAATAGAATAGACTAGATGTTCTATAGGATAGAATAGACTAGATGTTCTATAGGATAGAATAGACTAGATGTTCAATAGAATAGAATAGACTGAATAGACTACATGTTTTATAGAATAGAATAGACTAGATATTCTATAGAATAGAACAGACTAGATGTTCTATAGAATAGACTATTCAAGAGAATAGAAGAGATGTTCTATAGTATAGAATAGACTAGATGTTCTATAGAATACATATTCTAAAGAATAGAATATACTAGATGTTCTATAGAATAGAAGAGACTAGATCTACTATAGAATAGACTAGATTGTACAGAATAGATGTTCTATAGAATAGAATAGAGTAGATGTTAAACAGAATAGAATAGAGTAGATGTTCTAATAGAATAGAATACACTGGATGTTCCATAGAATTGAATAGACTGGATGTTCTATAAAATAGAAGAGAATGGATGTTCCACAGAAATGAATATAACGGATGTACTATAGAATAGAAGAGACTGGATGTCCTGTAGAATTGAAGACACTGGATGTTCTATAGAATAGAAGAGAATAGATGTTCTATAAAATAGAAGAGAATAAATGTTCTATAGAATAGAAGAGAACAGATATTCTATAGAATAGAAGAGAACAGATATTCTATAGAATAGAAGAGGTTAGATTTTCTATAGAATACAATAGAATAGATGTTCTATATTATTGAATAGAATAGATTTCTATAGAAAAGAATGGATGTTCAATAGAATAGAATAGATGTTACATAGAATAGAATGGAATAGATGTTCTATAGATAGATTAGACTAGATGTTCTATAGAACAGACAAGAATAGATGTTCTATAGAAAAGAAGAGAAGGGATGTTCTATAGAACAGAAGAGAAGAGATATTCTATAGAATGGAAGAGACTAGATGTTCTATAGAAAAGAAGAGACTAGATGTTCTATAGAATAGAATAGAATAGATGTTCTGTAGAATAGAAGAGACTGGATGTTCTATAGAATAGAATAGAATAGAATAGAATAGAATAGAATAGAATAGAATAGAATAGAATAGAATAGAATAGAACAGAACAGAATAGAGGTTCTGTAGAATAGAACCGATATTCTGTAAAATAGAAGAGACTGGATGTTCTAAAGAATAGAAGAGACAGGATGTTCTATAGAATAGAAGAGAATAGATTATCTATAGAATAGAAGAGACAAGATGTTCCATAGAATAGAGGAGACAGATGTTCCATAGAATAGAAGAGAATAGATGTTCTATAGAAGAGATGAGACTACATATTCCATAAAATAGAAGGGAAAAGATGTTCTAGGGAATAGAAAAGATGTTCTATAGAACAGAAGAGACTAGACGTTCTATAGAATAGAAGAGACTAGATGTTCCATAGAATAGATGTTCTATCGAATAGATGTTCTATAGAATAGAACAGACTAGATGTTCTATAGAATAGAAGAGGCTAGATGTTCTATAGAATGGAAAAGATGAGATTTTCTATAGAATGGAAGGACTAGATTTTCTATACAATAGAAAAGATGTTCTATCCAGTAGAGGAGACTAGATATTCTATAGAATAGAAGAGGCTCAATGTTCTATAGAATAGAAGAGACTGGATATTCTATAGAATTGAAGAGACTGGATATTCTACAGAATAGAAGAGAAAAGATGTTCTATGGAACAGAAGAGACTAGATGTTCTATACATTTGAAGAGAATGGATGTTCTATAGAACGTAAGAGGCTGGATGTTCCATAGAATACAGGAGACTAGATGTCCTAAGGAATAGAAGAGACAAGATGTTCTATAGAATAGAAGAGACTAGATGTTTTATAGAATAGAATAGTCAAGATGTTCTATGGAACAGATTAGACTAGATGTTCCATAGAACAGAAAAGACTGGATGTTCTATAGAATAGAAGAGACTAGATGTTCCATAGAATAGAAGACATCAGATGTTCTATAGACTAGAAGAGACTGTATATTCTTTAGAATAGAAGAGACTGGCTGTTCTATAGATTAGAAGAGACTAGATATTCTATAAAATAGAATAGTCAAGATGTTCTATAGAACATAATAGACTCAATGTTCTATAGAATAGAAGAGACTGGATGTTCTATAGAATAGAAGAGACTAAATGTTCCATAGAATAGAAAAGATTGGATGTTCTCTAAAAAGAAAAGAATAGATGTTTATCGAATAGAATAGACTAGATGTTCCTTAGAATAGAATATATTAGATGTTCTATATAACTGAATAGACTGGATGTTCTACAGAATAGAAGAGACTGGATGTTCTATAGAATAGAAGAGAATATATGTCTATGGAATAGAATAGACTAGATGTTCTATAGAATAGAATATACTGCATGTTCTATAGAACTCAATAGACTGGATGTTTCATAGAATAGAAGATACTGAATGTTCTATAGAATACAAGAGCCTGGATGTTCTATAGAATAGAAGAGCATGGATGTTCCATAGACTGGCAGAGAATGGATGTTCTATGGAACTTAACAGTCTGGATGTTCCATAGAATACAAGTGACTACATGTTCTGTAGAATCGAAGAGACTACAGGTTCTATAGAATAGAAGAAATTAGATGTTCCATAGAAGAGAAGAGAGTAGATGTCCTACGGATGGAAGAGACTAGATGTTCTATATAATAGAAGAGGGTATGTGTTCTATAGAATAGAAGCGACTAGATGTTCAATAGAATAAAAGAGACTAGATGTTCTATAGAATAGAAGAGACTAGATGTTGTATAGAATATAAGACACCAGATGTTCTATAGAATAGATGAGACTGGATGTTCTATAGAATAGAAGAGACTGGATGTTCTATGGAATAGAAGAGACTAGATATTCTATAGAATAGAATACTCAAGATGTTTTATAGAATAAAATAGACTAGATGTTCTATGAACAGAAAAGACTGGATGTTCTATAGAATAGAAGGGACTGGATGTTCCATAGAATAGAAGAGACTGGATATTCTATAGAATAGAAGACACCAGATATTCTATAGAATAGAAGAGACTGGATGTTCTATAGAATAGAAGAGACTGGATACTCTACAGAATAGAAAAGACTGGATGTTCTATAGAATAGAAGAGTCTATTCTATAGAATAGAATAGACTAGATGTTCCATAGAATAGAATATACTTGATGTCCTATAGAACTGAATAGACTGAATGTTCTATAGAATAGAAGAGACTGAATGTTCTATGGAATACCAGAGCCTGTATGTTCTATAGAAGAGAAGAGCCTGGATGTTCTACAGATTGGAAGAGAATGGACGTTCTACAAAACTTAAGAGGGTGGATGTTCCACAGAATACAAGAAACCAGGTATTCTATAGAATCAAAGAGACTACATGTTCTATTGAAGAGAAGATTCTAGATGTTCTATGGAATAGAATAGTCAAGATGTTCTGTAGAACAGAATAGACTAGATGTTCTACAGAACAGAAAAGAATGGATGTTATATGTAATAGAAGAGACTGAATGTTCTATAGAATAGAAAAGACTGGATATTCTATAGAATAGAAGATACCAGATGTTCTATAGAATACAAGAGAATAGATGTTCTATAGAATAGAATAGACTATATGTTATATACAATAGAAAAGACTGCATGTTCTATAGAATACAAGAGCCTAGATGTTCTATAGAAGAGCCAGATGTTTTATAGATTGGAAGAGAATGGATGTTCTATAGAACTTAAGAGGCTGGAGGTTCCATAGAATACAAGATACTAGATGTTGTATAGAATAGAAGAGACTACATGGTCTATAGAATAGAATATACTAGATGTTTCATAGAACAGAAGAGAATAGATGTCCTACAGAATAGTAGAGATTAGATGTTCTATAGAATAAAAGAGGACACATGTTCTGTAGAAGAGACTAGTTGTTCTATAGAATAGAAGAGACTAGATGCCCTACAGAATAGAAGAGACTGGGTGTTCTATAGAATAGAAGAGACTAGATGTTCTATAGAACAGAATAGACTAGATTTTCTATAGAATAGAAAAGACTGGATGTTCTATAGAATGGAAGAGACTGGATGTTCCATAGAGTAGAAAAGACTAGATGGTCTATAGAATAGAATATAGTAGATGTTCTATGGAACTGAATAGACTGGATTTTCAATAGAATAGAAGAGACAGTGTTCTATAGAATACAAGAGCCTGGATGTTCCATAGAATAGAAGAGCCTGGATGTTGTATAGATTGGAAGAGAATGGATGTTCTATAGAATTTAGGAGGCTGCATGTTCCATAGACTGCAAGAGACAAGATGTTCCATAAAATCGAAGAGACTACATGTTCTATAGAAGGGAAGAGTCTAGATGTTCCATAGAACAGAAGAGAACAGATGACCTACAGAATAGAAGAGACCAGATATTCTATAGAATAAAAGAGACAGGATGTTCTGTAGAATAGAAGAGACTGGATGTTCTATAGAATAGAAAACACCATATGTTCTATAGACTAGAAAAGACTATATGTTTTATAGAAGAGAATAGATGGTCTATGGAATAGAAGAGGATAAATGTTCTATACAATAGAAGAGACCAGAAGTTCTGCAGAATAAAGATACTAGATGTTCTATAGAATAGAAGAGACTAGATGTTCTATAGAATAGAAGACACCAGACGTTCTATAGAATAGAAGAGACTGGATGTTCTATTGAATAGAAGAGATTAAATGTTCTTTAGAATAGGAGAGACTAGATGCTCTATAGAATAGAATAATCAAGATATTCTGTAGAACAGAATAGACTAGATGTTCCATAGAATAGAAAAGACTGGATGTTCCACAGAAGAGAGGAGACTGGATGTTCTATAGAATAAAGAGACTGGATGTTCTGTAAAATAGAAGATACAAGATGTTCTATAGAATAGAAAAGACTAGATGTTTTATAGAATAGAAGACACTAGGTGTTCTATAGAATAGAAGACACCAGATGTTCTATAGAATAGAAGAGATTGAATGTTCTATAGAAAAGAAGAGACTGGATGTTCTATAGAATAGAATATTCAAGATGTTATATAGAACAGAATAGACTAGACATTCTATAGAATAGAAAAGATTGGATGTTCTACAGAAGAGAGGAGAATGGATGTTCCAAAGAATAGAAGAGACTGGATGTTCTATCGAATGGAAGATACTAGATGTTCTATAGAATAGAAGAGACTGGATGCTCTATAGAATAAAAGAGACAGGAATATAATAGAATATAATAGAAAAGACTGGAAGTTCTATAGAATAGAAGAGACTGAATGTTCCATAGAATAGAAGAGAAAAGGTGTCTATGGAATAGAATAAATATTCTATAGAATAGAATTGACTAGATGTTCTATAAAATAGAAAGGACTGGATGTTCTATAGAATTGAAGGATCTTGATGTTCCATAGTGTAGAAGAGACTTGATGTTCTATAAATAGAATATACTGATATTCTGTAGAATTGAATAGACTGGATGTTCTACAGAAAAGAAGAGACTAAATGTTCTATAAAATACAAGAGCATAGATGTTCTATAGAATAGAATAATCTGGATGTTCTATAGATTAGAAGAGAATGGATACTCTATAGAACTTAAGAGGCTGCAAGTTCCATAGAACACAGGAGACTAGATGTTCTATAAAATTGAAGAAACTACAAGTTTTATAGAATAGAATATATCAGATGTTTCAGAGAACAGAAGAGAATTGCTGTCCCACACAATAGAAGAGATTTGATGTCCTATAGAATAGAAGAGGATACATGTTCTATAGAATAGAAGAGACTAAATGTTCTATAGAAGAGACTAGATGTTCTATCGAAAAGAAGAGACTAGATATTCTATAGAATAGGATAATGAAGATGTTCTATAGAACGTAATCGACTAGATGTTCTATAGAATAGAAAATACTGGATATTCTATACAATAGAAGAGACTGGATATTCTACAGAATAGAAGAGACTGGATGTTCTATAGAATAGAAGAGACTGGATATTCCATAGCATAGAAGAGACTAGATGATCTATAAATTAGAATAGTCAACATGTTCTATAGAACAGAATAGACTAGATGTTCTGTAGAATAGAAAAGACTGGATGTTGTATAGAATAGAAGAGACTGTATGTTCCATAGAAGAGACTAGATGTTCTATAGAATAGAATATACCAGATGTTCTATAGAACTGAATAGACTGGAAGCTTGGAAGCTTCCAAGCTATTCCACTCAATTCTCCATTCCATTCTCCATTAAATTCCATTCCCAATTCCATTCCATTCTCCATTTCATTCCCCATTATATTCTCCATTCCATTCTCCATTCCATTCCATTCCATTCCATTATATTCCATTCCATTCCATTCTCCATTGCATTCTCCATTCCATTCTCCATTCCTTTCCATTTTCCATTCCATTCCATTCCATTTCATTCCATTCTCCATTCCATTCCATTCCATTTTCCATTCCATTCCATTCTAAATTCCATTCCATTCTCCATTCCATTCCATTCCAATTCTTTCCATTCTCCTTTCATTTCATTATATTCTGCATTCCATTCTCCATTCTATTCCATTATCCATTCCATTCCTTTCCATTCTATATTCAATTCCATTCTCCATTCCAATCTATTCCATTCTCCTTTCCATGCTCCATTCCATTCCATTCCATTATTCATTCCATTCTCCATTCCATTCCATTAATCACTCCATTCCTCATTCCATTCCATTCTCCATTCCATTGCATTCCCCATTCCATTCCATTGCATTCTCCATTGCATTCCATTCCATTCTCCACTTCATTCCATTCCATTCTATATTCCATTTAATTCAATTCTCCATTCCATTATATGCTCTGGTCCATTGCTTTACATTCTCCATTCATTCCATTCCATTCTCCATTCCAATTCATTCCATTCCATTCTCCATTCCATTTCCTTCTCCATTCCATTCCATTTTCAATTAAATTCTCCATTCCATTCCATTCCATTCTCAATTCCATTCCATTCCATTCAATTCTCCATTCCATTCTCCCTTCCATTCCATTCCATTCCATTCCATTCCATTCCATTCCATTCTCTGTTCCACTCCATTCCATTACATTACGGTCTCCATTCCATTATACTCCATTTCTTTCCATTTTTTATTCCATTCCATTCCTTTGAATTATCCATTCCATTCTCCATTCCAATCCATTCCATTCTCCATCCAAT
>CAUYLG010036921.1:0-17571 GCA_963573385.1 Cacajao melanocephalus
TGTAATTATTTGTTAAGGATTATTTGCTCTTGTGGAGTTATTACCCTGGAGTCAAGTGTAGGTTAGTTGAATAGGTGAGAAAGAAAGAATGAAAGGAAGGAAGGAAGGAAGGAAGGAAGGAAGGAAGGAAGGAAGGAAGGAGGGGGGGAGGGAGGGAGGGAAGAATGGAAGGAAGAAAGGAAAGAAGGAAGGAAGGAAAGAAGGAAGGGAGGGAAGGAAGAAAGGAGGGAAGGAAGGGAAATAAAGAAGAACAACAGAGAGGGAGGGATGGAAGAAAGGAAGAAGAAAAAGAGAGAGGAATGGAGAAAGAGAGGGAGGAAGTAAGGAAGGAAGAAAGGAAGAAGATGTAAAAAATAACCAGGGTGGCAGGTGTTGAATTTCAATTGGAAAGTCCAAAGAGTTGTGCTATTTGTTAGAAATGATACAATTTGTTGGAGTGGCATTTATCACTTTTAAGATATATAATTTAAAATATTTTTTGTAGGTGAAGATTTATAATATCCGAAGGCTGTATAAGAAATTGTTAATATGCCACCAAAAGCCATCACCACATTCCATTATTTTTTATCCCATACACAAGAGAACTATTAAGAAATAAAATTAGCATTAGTCTCTTTTCAAATTTCTGATTTAGAAGGAAGCTATCCAATAGAATGGCAGGTACTAGCAAGAAAACATGGGGACATGATGTTTAAGTGGGATTGCCATGTTTCACTGACACAAATTCTCATTTGGTTTTCCCAAAGGCTTCTGATCATTGGGTTTATAAAGGTGTGAGATAGGGTCTCCAAAGCCTGGCTTATAATTTGTAATAGGCTATTTTTATTCAGGGGAGTTGTTGCTGCTAGACATGTGCCTTCATTGCTAGGACCTTTATGCAGACATGGCAAATGGAAACATAGTGGGAGACACTGGAAGGAAATTTTGCAGCTTGATCCACAAAATTGCTAATAGTGGGGAAAGGTCCATTTGCTTTGATAATCCCTGTGGAATGTGTTCCATGGGATGAACTAAAAATAAATAATTCCTACAGCATGCTAAACTATTGTGAGGAAGTACAGTGAGAGGTGGGTTGACAAAGGAGAGCAAACACTAACAACTGAAATATTTTACCAAGACTACGAAATACGTCACTAAATGCATGTACAGGCATTTGAAGTTTGATCTGGTGGAAGGGTTGTAAAGAATATTCCTTGTCCCCCTCAGTGTATTTAATTTCCTTCTGCTCATTGTACCAAGGTTTGACCTCATTATAGTCATGCTGTTCCAGGTGAATTGAAAAGAAGTTGCATAGTTACCTTGCCATTATTAATCACTGCCTCTATTGTCAAAAGCTATTTGCAGATATTTTATCTCATTCTATCTAAAAATTATTCTGATGTATTTATGGTTTGCTCTTCTTTTGTACTACAATTTGGTACATGAAAATGGTGCTCTACAAATCAGGGAGTAGTGAAAGTAATAATTTGTCCACATAAATTAGACTCTGATGTACTAATATTCTCTAATGTCTCTCATATTCGTCTTTGCATCACCAACCACTGTGGATTTTTTCAAATGTGCAAAGAAAATTGCAGCTATTTAAAATAACCTAGAGAGGGAGAATGATAGGCAATATCTTAACTACCTTAGCCCTTTACATTTCAACAGCCTTGTTGCTAAGGAAACCACTTGGGACTTTAGGGAAATTTGTGGATATTTAAAATGGATTGTGCCTGTACATAGATAGACACTTGTACAATTCACATTGCAGAATAAAAAGCTTCCAGCCCTGCAATATTAAGCCCGGAATTTCAAGGACTGACAATGGAAAATAACAAAATGCAAAGGTTTATTCAATTATATGCCAACTTGTATACTATTTATAGTATTTCAGATTATTATGAGGCTTGGCTGTTAAAAAATATAATCTATCTAGAAGAATAAACCATACAATATAAACCTCATAAAACTTACACTTTTGTTTGCATTTGTGATTTGCAATTTTACCATTGCATCACCATTTTAACAATTAGTTTCCAAGGTATGATGCAGTTTTGAAAATCTAAGCAGGAATGCAGATAAATTCCTTGCTGACTTGGCTGGAAATTGACTGAATTCTATATAAGTGCAGACATGAATCTTTATTCATAATACTGTAAGTAAAATGCAGACATTAGAAGGGAAAGCAGCTAGGCTGACATACCAAAACCGCTTGAGTGAGTTTTTCAGTTTCTATGTGTTTCTGTCTGCCTTCTTATTTTTATTCCTTTACAACTTTCTGCTGAAGATGGGATATTCTTAGTGGAAAACTGACTGCAGAATAGAAAGCAGGTATACAAATGGACTTTCATATGTTATTTTCACATATACTCATTGTCAGTTTTTGAACCTATTCTCAGTCTTGCTCTCCCTAGATATGCAGGATGACTTTCTCATATTCTCCTTACATTTCCATCTCATGGGAGATTCAGCTTCACCCCACCAGTTCATCTTAATGAATTCAAGAGCATCCATACAGAAGGTCTGCAAAGCGCAAGCCTCTGGTCTGACAATATATATGTTTGCTTTAACAAAGGTTTAGCTGAGGGATGGTGACATGGGAGCTCTGACCTGTGATAGTTCCAGAGTGTGAATAGTGAAAATTAATGAAGTCAGAAGTAAAAGGCTGAGTAATGGTTAATTTTAATGTGACAACTCCACTGCACCAAAGGTGCCTATATATTTAGTGAAGCATTATTCCAGTTGTGTCTGTGAGAGTGTTTCTGGAGGAGATTAACATTTGAATTGGTGGACTGAGTAAAGCAGATTGCCCTCCCCAATGTGGATAGGCATCATCCACTCAGCTGAAGGCTCTATAGAACAAAAAGCTAAGTAAGGGAGAGTTTACTCACTCTGTCTGACTGACTTCGAGCTTGGACATTGGTCTTCCCTTGTCTTCAGACTCACATTAGGACTGGAACTTATATCATTAATTCTCCCAGGACTCTGCTGTCTTCAGATCTTGAAACTACTCAGCCTCTATAATTTCATGAGCCAATGCTATAAATTTATTTACACATATATGTATGTTACGTGTATGTATATATATATACACACACACACACACACATGTTTTACATTTATGAATATATACATAACATTGCATATATATTTATATATTTTTAAATTGTGTATAAAAACATATTTCCCTTCAGTTCTATCTCTGTCTGGGGAACCCAGAGTAAGACATATGTATAACTTAATAATATACTGCTGTATCTTTTAATAATTCAACATTATGAGGTGTTACAATTTCAATCACATTCATTTGTGGACATGTGTTTTTGGCAAAAGATAAACATTTATATAAATGTAACTTTTAGATACTAGCTGAAGATTCACAGTGAACCCAGCTAGCTAACTTACCTATTCTAAATTTTTTCTAAAATTATTTAAATGATAGAAAAAATAGAGATATCATGCATCAGGATCCAGAATTAATGGAATGTATAATTTGCCTAAAAATAACATGGAGGAATTTCAGCTAGATATCTTCCAGACAGGGTTCAATTGAAAATTTAAAAACAACAGCAACAAACAAAGTAAAAACAGAAAGACAAGAGAGGAATATTTGGATGCAGGAAATGAACCTGAGTGCTAGAGGCAGGAGCTAGAAAGAGGGGTAACCAGAGAACATTTGCCTTGGAATTCCTTTCTCCAGTAAGGATGAGAATATTAGAACATAATCTATAGGGAACTCCAGAAGCATCTCCAGGTAGAAAACCCAGTGGGCATCAACAGCTGTTTTCTGCCCTCCTCAGCATAACTGGGCTTTTCTCTGGATCAGCAGGCCTGCTGCAGGCTACAGTGGGCACTGATACCAACTAGACTTTGAAGAGAAAAGTTAATATATGCACTTGATTTTGGAGATATTGGTTACTGATAATCATTCCACCACTTGTGTGTGGATAGAGGGGAAAAAAATCATAACACATAGCATATAAAAAGAGTACACACAATAAGATGAGGTGAGCTCAGTCCCACAAAATTAGAGGAAAAAACCTACTTAAAAAGTTTTTTACAAACCTACAGAATAAAGAAGTAGATTTTAAAAAGTGCCTGCTTTGTCTTGCAGTAAAAAGAAAAAGAATTGAACACCATGAAACAAGAGATGAAAGATGAGAGGATAAGACAACAGACTGAGATATAAAATGGAGCTAGCTGGGAGCCAGACAGAAGGGCAAAAGGAGCTGAATGAGATAAGGAAAAAATGAAAGGAAACTCAAGATACAATAACTAATTTTAAAACTGCTTTGAAAGCAGTAAAGAGAAGAATCCACACTGTAAAAACTGAATCAGTGATGTGGAAGCTGAACTTTTGAGCCTCTTAATTTTTTTATTATTAAGCAATAAATTGCTCAGAGTTAGACCATGTTTTTAAAAATTAAAAACGTAAAATTAGCCATAAAAAATGAATGAATGATAATTATGGCAGAAATTGATGTATTTTTAAAGAAACAAATAAATAAATTTTAAAATAACCACTTTATTAAAAAATTGGGAAGTACAATGTAGCTGAGAAGCCTCTAAGTACTATAGTTAAGCAAAAAAGAAAGAAACAAATCTAAGATACATAAATTTAAAAAGGTTAAAAATAAGCAAGGGGAACATAAACAGATATATGGAAACTTAAGAAAGAAATGCCTATGCTAATACTTTTTAAAAGCTTAGTGAAACGCAGTGTTATAAGAAGGTATATATTAACAAAAACGATCTCCCCAATGTTTAGTGATTTAACAGAATAATAATAACAAAAGATATTTGATAATTGATATTCCAGACTTCCCCAGGAAAGTTTTCAGATTCATTTGGTATTATAATTTCTTCGAAATCCACAAGAAACAAAACATTTTCTCCTGGAAATGGTTCCAGTGCATAGAAAAAGAAAAAAATTATGTTAATTTGTTTTTATAAGATAACATAACCCATTAACCAAAAATAAGACAGCAAAACCTAAAGATAGAACCTAATTAAGAATATTTTTAATGAAAAACTAGAAAAGCAAATCCAGAATGTTATTAGTTAAGTAATAAAAACATAACCAACTAGGCTCTAGTCTAGTTAGATAATGGAGAAACAGCATAAGAAACCCTATTAATATGTAGTAATATCAGATAAACAAAGAATAAAAATGGCATCATCATTATAGGTGCTGAAAAGGATAAAAGTGGTATTTGCCAGCAGAAAAAAAGAGTCTGTTAATAATACAAAGACAGCACATAAAACTCCTTATATTTCAGCGATGTCAGTTCTTCCTAAAATTTCCTACAGATTCAGTTCAATCTCAGTTTAAATCTCAGCAGGTATGGAAGTGTGTGTGTGTGTGTGTGTGTAAATCGACAAGCTTATTCTAAGATGTATACGAACAATCCAAGAATATATAAGCAAATGTAGAAGAGCAAAGTTTAATTTTTCATTAATTAGTAATATACAGTAAAAAAACAAAAGGCAGTGGAGTGTTTGCACAACTATATATAAGTAGAATGAAAAAACAGAACAGAGTTAGAAAGTAGGTTAAGATTAGTAGAAGTCAGAAAGAAGTGAGGGAGTGTCTAGGGTATTTCAGGCCCTTACAAGGAATTTATCTTTAATCTGATCAGATGGGAAGCCATTGGAGTACATTGAACATAATGATAAGATTTTATTTATGTTATTAAATGGTCACTCTGGTTGTTGTGTTAATAACAGATAGTACAGGGACAAGGATGTGAGCTGGGAGAACAGTAAGAAATCTACTGCATTATTCAGTTAAGAGAGAATGATGATGATAAGTGGTTGGACACTACATACATTGCAAAAGTGAAGTAAGAAGACTGTGGCTAATGAGATAGAAGTTATAAAGGAAAGAGCACAGTTAAGAACTGGGTCTAGATTTTTGGCTTAACAAAAACTAGAAAGTTGATAGTGCTATTTAGTGAGTTTGAGGCAAATTAAGAGGACTAAATTTGATAAACAAAAATCAAAACTTCTCTTTAATGCCTGCTCTGTTGAGATCTCATTACTTCTCAGGCAGAAATCTACAAATCTGGAATGTCAGGATGAAAGCTCAGGAGAATGCAATTATCAAGAGTATAAATTAAGAAGAGATAGAGTTTGAGGACTGAGTGCTGAAATAAAGAGACAGATTCAGGAAAGTGACGCAGGAAGTAAACTCTATAGCTTACTTAAGAACATAGTGAACAGAAGCAAAATAAAGAAACTTTACTCAGAAGAGGAAAGAGATCAAACTGTCAAGTCCTGCTCGGGTTAAACTATGTGAGCCCAGAAGGACGAATATTAGATCTGGCAAGTGGATGTCATTGTTGACCTAGAAAAGTTTCTGTAGAGCAATGGGGATGAAATTCTGATGAAAACATGTAAAAGAGAGAATGAGACACTTCCATTTCTAGTCATATGGTTGACTAGATTTTGCAGCAAAAAAAAAAAAAATGTTTTCTAGAGCAGAACACCTAAAAAGACTGCGTAAAATATAAGTAACATCTTTCAAAGCATGGCTGAGCTGTCAGTAAAGTAGAGAAACAACTAAAATGAGGAACAATAAAGATTTGTCATTGCAAAAGAGTGTACCCTAAAGACACTGCTCTACTCTTGAAGCCTAAATCTGGGTTTATTGACCAACAAGCATGAGGAGACAAAGACAAATTTTGGGCCTATGCAAGTTGGAAGTCAGGATAGGGACCAAGTATTAAGCCAGGATACTCTTAGTGGATACGGTAGAAAACATTCACTTCAAACACAAATATTTGATTATATTAGTCTTTGTCATAGCTAAGAGGGCTGATGGAGAAAGAAACTTATGAGAATTCCTAAACAAAAACCAGTATATATGTGACCTGAAGACCAGAATGTACATCCCCTGTGTAGCCCAAGCCAAAATTTACAGTAAAGTGGTCACAGACTTGGAGTGTCACCAATCACCTAGCAAAAGCAAAGTCAAATTCTCACTGGAAGAGTGTATTACAATCTGTATCATCTGAGAATTTCAACAGTTTAAAAAAAGCAGCATGAGTGGTCTCTCTCTCTCTCTCTCTCTCACGCACACACATACACACACACACCATACTCCTCACAAGAAATCAAGCCATCAAGTACAAAAGCCAGAAACAAGACCCGTGAAAACTGCATATTTTGGTATAATCACATTCATAATATAAAATGAACATTTGTCAAACACTTTAAAACACTTGTTTCTGCTGGTTGTTGTTCAAATACTTTAGATATAAAAGAAGGAATTCAGAAGTAAAGTAAAAGTACGAGACATTACCAACAGCAACCTGGATATTTAAAAAAAAGAACTAAGTGGAGCATCTGGAAAAAATATAACAATTGAAATTAAAAATCAAATGTTTATAGTAGAAAACAGATTAGACACACTTTAGGAGATTATGATGGTCAGTTTTATGCATCAACTTGTCTAGTCATCCCCAATTAGTTAATCAAGGTATGTTGTTGTGAAGGTATTCTTCAGCTATGACAAAAGTCTATAATCAGCTACCATGAAGTAACAGGGATTCTTCTATGTCAGCTTGGCTAGTTTTATGTGTCAACTTGGCTAGTCATCCCCAATTATTCAATCAAGTACCAATCTTGGCTTGTTGTTATGAAGATATTCTGTACATGTGACTCAAGTCTGTAATCAGTTGTCATGAAGTAATGGAGATTTTTCTGGACAATCTGGATGCACCTGAGTAAGTCACATGAAATATTTTAAGAGCAGATCTAAGGTTTCCTTGAAGAAAAGGAAATTCTGCTTGTGGGACAGGAGCTGTAGCGCATGTTAGGAAGTTACAACCTGTCCTTCCTAACAGCTTTTTCTGCGTATTTGAACTTTCCTTGCTAGCCCCAGCATCTCATAAGCCAACTCTCTGCAATAAGTCTCTTAACATATATCTCCTACTTGTTCTGTTTCTTTGTTTGCACCATGTGACTGATGGAGAAGTGGTTAATGAACTGAGAAAAGACTTGAAACTCCCCAAATGTAATACAAATATGGAAACATTGAAAGTAAGAGGTACAAAGGGTAGAAAATAAAATCCAATACATGTTTTTGTTGTATTCAGAAAAGAACAATAAAGAGAATAGTCAAATGAAATACAGAAATAAATATTGCCTGTATTTTTACCAGAATTGATAAAAGATAGCATGAAGGTTAATTTTACATGTCAACTTGGCTGAACTATCATGTCCAGATATTTCTTCAAACAGCAATCTAGATGTTGCTATAAAGGTATTTGTTTTGGATGTGCTTGATATTTAGCTCACTATACTTGGAGCAAAGAAGGTTACTGTCCGTAATGTGGTTGAGCTGCATCCAATCAGTAGAAAAGCATAACAGAAAAAACTGAGGACCACTGTGAAAGAGGAATTCTGCTTCCAGACTGCCTTTGGACTCCAGCTTTAATGACTACTGTTCCCTGGGTCTCCAGCCTGTCAGCCTGCCCTACAGATTTTTGACTTGTCAATCCCCAAAATTTTGTGGGCCAATTGCTTAAAATAAATCTCTTTCTCAGTCTCTCTGTCACACACACACACACACACACACACACACACACACACACACTCGCTCTTATACACCTTACTAAATGTCTTCTCTGGAGAACCCTGACTAATAAAGATATTAACATTTAGATTAAAGAAGCTAAAAATTTCAGGATAAAATGATATTCACATATCACATATTCAATCTACAAATCTCCAAAGGCAAAAAATAACATTTCAAAAGTAGTCAGAAAAAAACTACCTACAAATGAACGTTAATTAGAATGACAGTGGAATTCTCAAGGCAAAAGTGGAGCAAATGAGAACTGGAAAATGTTTTTAAAATTAAATAAAAATTAATACATGCATAAAATATCTTGAAAGTCTCATAAAAACAGCAGTAAACAGTACTATATAACTTTAAAAATTATATTTTAAGGAAAAGGTGAAATGATTATCAACGGGGAAAAACAAATATATTCATTAAGAATAGACATTCACTATAAGAAAAATCTAATGGATACACTTCAGAAAAAGAAATAAAAATGGTCCTCAAAGGAAATCTGTGAAATATTAGAAGAAAGGATGAGTAAAATTAAATAACACACTTTCTGATGATCCCAAATTATGTGGCTGATTAAATGATAATGATTATGCGTAATTTTTAAGCTTAAGGAATAGGGGAGGGATAGTATTAGGAGAAATACTTAATGTACACAACAGGGTGATGGATGTAGCAAACCACCATGGCAAGCGCATACCTATATAACAAGCCTGCACATTCTGCACATGTACCCCAGAACTTAAAGTATATTAAAAAAGGAATTATTACAGAAGAAAGAATCCTGACAACCATAGCAAACAAATCAGAAGAGATTTAATAAGAGCAAAACATTTTCTCAGAAGAGTAAATATATTGATGAGATTACATTATATTAAATATACAGGCTACACTTTCTAAGAAGAAAGTAGACTAAAGCATGTGTATTTCTAGCAGGTAAGGAAAAGACAAAGAAAGAGGAAGTAAAAAAGAAAGAAGGAAGAGAGAGACCGAAGAAGAAGGAGTGGAAGTAGAAAAAACAGAAAGCACAAGAGATGATAGATGGAAATATAAGAGGAATCACAACTCATTTAAAGGGACAAAAATCTTCAACTGAAAAACTAGAAAGTAAATTAAACTGAGCAATGTCGTGTATATGAGAAATGTATTTTAAAAATAAAGACTCAGAAAAGATGAAAATTAAAAGTCTGGGTAGAATTAGGAAGTCAAACTACATAGGAATTTGAATAGGGGAAGTTCAATATAAATAAAACTAAACTTATGATAAAGCTATAATTCTAAAGATACAATGAGAACTCTATAGGGTATTGTGTTAGGATTCTCCAGAGAAACAGAAAGAATAGGATATACATAGATAAGTAGAAAGAGATTTATTAGAAGGCGTTGGCTCGAGAGGTTGTGGAGGATAGGAAGTCCTACAATCTGACCCCTGCAAGCTGGATAGCCAGGAAAGGCAACGGTGCAATTCCAGTTGAATTCTGAATGTCCAAGAACTAGGGGTCAATGGTCCAGTCCCAGTCCAAGTCTGAAGGTCTGAGAATCAGGTGTGCTGATGTCTGAGGGCAGAAGATGGATGCTCCAGCTCAAGAAGAGAGTGAATTCACCTTTCCTCCATGTTTTTGTCTTATGTGGATCCTCAATGGATTGAATGGTGCTTACCTACACCACTGAGGGCAGATCTTCTTTATACAGTCTACTCCTTCAAATGATCAAATGCTAATCTCTTCTGGAAACACCACCACAGACACACCCAGTAGTAACTTTTTTAACCACTTATCTGGGCATCCCTTGGCCCAGTCAGGTTGAAATACAAAATTAACCATCTCAGGTACCTATGGCAGAAGGACACCCAAGAGAAGACTAAGTTGGAGGATCTCAAGGCTGGATGACAGATATCATTGAAGAAGCTGTGATTGTTCCCCATGGATGGTGCAGTTTGCTGTTCCTAATTCATTGTGTAAGCAGAGAAAAACCCTCCATGTGCAGGTGAGCTGAGTTGTTAGGTTGGTATGTAGCAGGATTTAGGGCATTGGAAGCCTACTATCTGGGAGCACGAAGTTTGTGTCAGGAGAAACACAGGAAACCAACCCTCTGAAATGTAGGCAAGCCAAGGCTGGTGAACATTAAGCTTACAATTTTCTGTTTCACTTATCCCTGAACACTAATGGAGTATGGGTAGTCAGACATTGTCAGAGGATGCAGTAGTGAGTGTGTAGAGTGCCCTTGCCCTCATGGGACCAAACGTAATGTTTGGCCCTCTGAAAAAGTAACAGTAGATTATTATTTATGGGTGCATTTATTTATTTATTTATAATTTTGGAGACAAAGTTTCACTCTGACACCCAGGCTGGAGTGCCATGGCATGATCATAACTCACTGCAGCCTCAACCTACTGGGCTCAAGTGATCCTCTCACCTCCAACCTCCCAAGTAGCTGGGAGCTATGCCACCACCATGCCTCACTATTTTTCATTTTGTAGCTGAGACATGGTCGCACTGTGTTACAAAGGCTGGTCTCAAAATCATGATCTCAAAAGATCCTCTTGCCCAGGCTTCCCAAAGTTGTGGGATCACAGGCGTGAGCCACTGCCCCCAGCCAAGAGCAGTATAGTATACTCCAGAAATAACATTGTGTCCCATATTAAAGACAAGTAAATAAATTATCCTTTAGCTTTGATCTTATCTAATTTAATATCTCAATTTATTTACTTTTCAAAGAATCAATTTTCTCTCTTTAAACACCGCTGCTTCTCTTCTGTGAATGATCTCCAACATTTTTTATATGACTTTAGTGCAGTGAATGTAACAGAACACGTAAGTAAATGAACATTGACATTTTTATCTGGCTCATTCTTGTAAGATTTCTCTTTTGGTGTGTTTAAAGCGGGTTAACCTTCGTGTTCAACCAGTCCTTGCCAAATCTGCATTTGTTCTGGAGTTTGTGCTTCTTTTCTCCTGTTTTATTTTTTCCTGCTTCTATCTCAATTGGAGAATTCTTGTTTTCTACAACATAATTGAAATACTAAGTAAATCATTTTTTAGCGACATTTGATGTCAGAGGACAGTCTTAAAGTAACATTCATGTTAGCCCAAGTTTTTCCTAAGTCATTACTTTTGGTATTTGCCTTCAAGTTATGTTTATGACTCATCGAAAAACCAAAAGGAACATGCTCCAGAGCAGGATGTCATTTGATATAGAATTAAGAACCTTCTTAAAATTATATACACATGTGTATTTTATCTTACATGCCCCCTTTGCCTATGTAACCTGTCTGTGACTTACGTTCTTGGCAAAGATAGGTGTTGTGCCTGAAACTTTTCTAGAAGATCACTAGATTGATTCTGATTATTTTATTATCTTCACAGTTTTACACATTGAACCTGTCTAATTTACAGAATAACCTTTTCTTGCTTCTTCGAAAAGTGGGAACAGCATTATCTTCTCTAATTCTCCCATAAATTATCAAAGGAACAGATTTTTATTATCTCCCATCTTCTAAGTAATTTTTTTTATTAAAGCCTAGTGTAGATCTCTGACTTTCTCCATGTCACTGCTGGCACATTTGATTCAGACCTTTTTTTTTTTCTTTTAAACAAATCAGATAATAAAAGGAGGAACCAGGTATTGACTACCTAAATGCTAAGTGTTAAGATGTATACTACATGATTTGCATAAACCGAGTTTAATCCTCTCAGCATTGTATCAAGATATTAATTATGCTCATTTTATAAATGAGGAAATTGATGCACATAAAGGTTAAGGGGCATGTAACAGAGTGACAATCTCGTATATTCCTTGCTCCAGTCTGTTCATTTGATAATTATTAAGTTTTTTCACATCTTTTTTTAATCACATTTCCAAAAAATACACGAAGAATGCTTAAGATTTTTGCCATAGATCTTACACTGATTACATATATTGAAATATGTATATCATATGTATATCATATGATATATATATTATATGTATATCATATATAAACAGATATAAATTTAAAATATATATATATGTATATATGTAAGGGGAGAGAGAGAGAGAGAGAGAGACCTTTAATACTTTTATTCCTAAATTCAAAACACTTCAAATATTCTTTAGAATATATTTACCTATTGTTTTAGACTATCTGAGGGAACAGTACTGTGTTTACCTTCAAGGAATGTTTGTCATACGGGTTTTCAGAACGCTGGAAGGTTCTAATCTTGTCTCCAGCACCTTTTTTCTTGACTGATGTGGGTTAGTCACCTACATTCTCTCTGAGAATCAGTTTTCTCCTTGATCAATGAGAGAAGATGAACTTGAGAATCTGAAGCCAATTTCAACTCAAAAGTTCAGTGTTGTTTTGTACTTCACTTAGACCAGTGAACTATTTTTATTATAGCTATAAAAAGTGACTGAGATGGGCTTGGCCTAGTCTATCCAAACCATTGCATGTTTATATACATATGGAGATATAGCAAGGTGGAGAAGAAACTAATAACTGACAGCAACACAGGACATTTATGTGGATCTTTGTTTTCATGCAGCATGTGGGCAAGTGGAGAAGGTGCAGTTTTTATTTGATCAATCCAGAGCACTGCTATGTGTGTGCTCTCATTGCTCTACTTAAAATTCTCTTATGTTTTGTCCAAAAGTGACCTGTTCTATTTCATATATGAAAGCTTCACATTAAAAGAATATGAGGTAGCAAATATCTTTACTGAAGCGCTGTTGGCAGCTGAAATCACTGACAACTTCCTGACTGTGATTCATAATCTATATCGGTGCCTTTGAGACAGCAGGCTATTGATTTTTCCCTGTCTATAATCCAAGACCATATACAGAGCTTGTTAGACATCTGTGGGAATATAAACTGAGTTTTGATACAAGTTAGGAAGGTTCTCTTAGCAGTGCACTTAGTTTTTGTCTTAGAAAAATCTTTACACAACTGTAATCTTGGTGAACTTTTTAAAATCAGACAATTCAATGTAAGCCAGGTCACAGACTTTGAAATAGAGAATAGTGTCAATGGGAGGTGTTGTTTTGTGCCTAGAATTTAAATAAAATTACTTTCTCAAGTAAGCAGGATTAAAACTGAGACCCAGTTATTTTGGGTTTGACCATGATTATGCAATACCATGGGCTGCTGGTTCTTTCTCTAAACCCTGGCTAAGCTATTGGGGAAAATATAAATATAGAAACAAAATGTATTGCTACAGATGGGCCAAGAATATACAATATGTTTAATAATATACAAAAATAGACACAAGAAATGCCAAGGCAAGAGCAGCAGTAACAACAAACTAGAAATATCTGAGTCAATGGATAATTCCTCTGAACTACTATATGTGGGACTGAGAGAGTGGTTCGAACTGCTAGATCCAACTCCAGAGAGTGCTATTTTCATCAATCATGATTGAAAGTTGTCCCCTAACTTTATACAACCCGGAGACCTTGAGTAGGTGGCTCCAACTTGAAGCACAGTGTGGCTGACATTCTCTGAGTAGGAATTGAAGAAAAATTATTTGATTTTTTCCTTTTCTTTCCCACACTCCTGCTTTCTGCCAATAATTTCCCATCCAAGTCCTGTGGCATTCTAGAATAATGGCTCAAACCACTCATGCAAGTGTCTAGAGATGTAAAATCGGGAAAGTATAAAATGTGGCAAGGTGAGAATTTAAAGAAAGTAAGTGCATCTCTTGGGCACTCATTCCTTTACCCTTCTACCTCCAAACAGTACAGCTTTGTGGAGGTATACGCTCCCACCAGGGCTGCTTCTCCTGGAGGTGAGCTGGTGGATGACAGAGTGATGAACTAGAATTGTGATGTGCCTGACCATACCCACCCAAGGCATCAACCCTTTCCCTCTCCTCATCAGAGACTAGGGTGTGGCCTTCTAACTTCCCCAAACCTTTTCTAGGAAAGAATCCTATAGCCCGAAATGAATCTATTCTCACAAGCCAAAATAATGAGACACAAGAAGCCAAGCAATATATATCATCCAAAGCAGAAGTATTAATTACTACAGATGGGTCAAGAATATAAAATAAGTTTAATAATATACAAAAATAAATAATTAAAAATATTAGCAAAAACAATTCATAAAACCCGAAGTAAAACCAACAACTATGAAAATTAGTTGTAAAATATTAGCCAGTTGATAGAGAATATATATGGCTTCAGATTAACAAAAGTGTTTTACAAACTTGGAATATGATTAATTTAAATCTATGCATCTAAGTTCCAAAAAGTAAAATAAAATCAGTGAAATGGGATCAAAAGTTCAGAAATTTCATGACTGAAGAAAAACTTATAAAGGACTTAATATAATAGATATTGACAGAAAAGGTAGGTATCTGCAGGGAAGAAACTTTAACAGTTTTATTAGAAAAAAATAATAAAGACGTAATTGAAATAAATTCTTCTCATTGGAAAATAAATTCCTAGATAAATAAATAAAAAGAGTTGTCATATTCCAGGAAACAACAGGAAAAATAGATTACTGTCTACAGATGTATTACAAAATAGCTCAAAAATTAGCAGCTGAAAACAAGAAACATTTATTATCTTTCAGTTTCTGTGGTTCAGGAATCTTAGCATAACCTTCAATAGGTGCCTCTGGCTGAAGATGTCTTGTGTGGTTGGGGGGCAATTGCAGTCATCTCAAGGTCTGACTGGAGCTGTACAATCTACTTCTAAGCACATCCATGGCAATATAGGCCTCCCTGCAGGGTTCCCTCACAACATGGCAGCTGGGTGTGTGATACAAGAGAAAGAGAGAGTGAGAGCACTCTAGGCGAAGGCCACAGTGTTTTTAAAGTCATATATTGCATGTGACATCCCATCATGTCTACCGTATTTATTTGTTATAAGCAAGTCAATAAATGCAGACCATACTGAACGCGAGGAACTACAAGGGCATGAATATGAAGAGGCAACCATTATTTTTAGTCATTTTAGTCTGCTTACATAAATTGTTCTGATTCAACAATATTACTAAGGATTTTACATGTGCTTAACACTTTGTTACCCCAAGATATTAAAATTTTTAAGTTAAAAATACTATAAGATTCTATTCAGAAAAAAAAATGAAGAAATGATAACTACAAAGAGAATTACTGGCTTGAACATCACTGTAACACCAAATTTCAGAGAACAGAATTTTCAGGGTAATACATTTATTCCCCATAAACACATTTCACTGTCAGTCGAGACATCTTGGTTGTGAAAGTGACAAAAAGACATTCTCATATGTATACCAAAAAAATCACCTGTAATCTTTAACATAAAACTTGGAGATATATTCCAGCTAAAGAAGATAATAAAACTTATTATTGCACAGATATGTAAGAAAGTTTTGATATGTAAAGAATTGACACTTACTCCTGTCTTCTCAGAATATATCCTTGGTAAATAATTCAACAAATTCAAATTTTATATGGGTAACCCTGTTATTATGTTAGGCAACAAACAAAAACACAGACAAATAGATATTAAAATGCTATAAAAAATTAAAATGACCACAAATTATATTGACATTCAAAGTTATTTTCCATGAAGTGGAATGTTTGTTGATATGGAAAGTATTTATGATTGAATCTTAGGTAAAATAACACAAAATTTACATATATTGTAAGTTTTTCATAATATCAGTAACAGTTCATAAAAATATTGCAGGAAACCATATCAAAGCATTTGGTTATATATCCTTATAATTTTATAATGAGGAGTATTTTTAATTTTTACTTTGTAGTTTTCTACAAGAAGAATTTTATAATTGATTATAATTTAAAAAACTGTTTATAAAAACTGGGTAAAAGGATTTGAAGACAACACCTAAGGAGATTCTATAGCAAAAAAAAAAAAAAGTAGAAATCTATAAATATCTGTGACTCTGAAGATTAAGTTTGAATTGGAGGTATCCTTTTTTTAAAAATACATATATGTTATATATATATATATATAGGTATATACTTCAGCATATATATACATACATATATTTATTGAAGCCTGACTCCCTGAACCCAGGCTGTGCGGAAATCATAAATGAATGTAATTGGCACACTGAAGTTGTATTTATTGTCAATAGACAATACATTTATAGACCATAAATGTTTATAGACAATAAAAAACATAGACTATAATTGCCTACTGTTGTATCACCTTACTTGTATCCTTGGAATCCAGTGCAATGCTTGGTTTATATTTTGTGCTTGGTTTGTATAAAAAGGATAGAAGAAAGTGGAGAGAGAGAGGGAAGAAAAGATGAAAAGAGGGAAAAGGAGAGAGTGGAAAGAAGGAATGGAGGGAGGGAAGTAGGGAGGAAGAGAGAGAAAGAAAGACTTTGAATCATGAATGGCAACAGTGGAGATACAAGTCAAGATGGACAACAACAACAAAAATTGTCAGCAACAGAAATCATTTCTATTTAATAAATATTCACTGCACACATTACCAGAACAAAATTTGAGTTCTTCATTTTTAGATTTGCTTTCATTTATGCATTCATAAAATATTTTCCAATACCCTGCTATGTAGGGTAGGCACTGAGGTACAACGAAAAGCTAGATAGATGCTATTCCTCATCTCATGGAACTTAACATATCACTTGGTCACTTGGACTAAAGATGCAGAACACCAAAATATAAGCAAATCCATGGCAAAGAAGTTCATGCAATTTTCATATTTTGGATAGATTGTCTTTTGAGTTTAAGAGTTTAAAGAGAAAAGATGAGAATAGTTGATGCAATGAACTAAATAGTTAAACTACATTAATGATATTTTTGCTACAGAGGCCTCAGCTCCAGTGACCTTGTCTTTGGATGTAAATTAAATTTTATATCGTATGTCTTGGTGAGGATGCCTAAGTAAGAAAGACATTACAAACTACAAAGACAGTGTTATTATTTTGTTTTGTCTGGGTGTGGTTGGCTATTTATTAATGACATTACAAACTACCACGACTGTGTTTTTTTTTTGTTTGGTTTTTTTTTTTTTTTTTTTTTTTTTTTTTTTTTTTTTTTTCCCAGAAAGAA
>CAUYLG010036924.1:0-27299 GCA_963573385.1 Cacajao melanocephalus
TCTCTCTCCCTCCCCCGGGGCCACAGAACCTCGCCCGGGAGCTAAATAAACTGGAATTTAATTTGTCTCGTGCTGGCCTCAGTTTCCTCATTTTAAACTCGGCAATATCCTTACAAGAATAACCTTACATGGAGAACTTGGTGAAATTCAGACTGCTACTCTCTCAACCCTCATTTCTGGTTAAGTAGGGTTTAGATGGAGCTGAGAATCTGCTGCTTGTCTAGGGATCACACTCCCTAGAGGGAAGAGCTCGGGCCTGTTCAGAAAACCGAGGTCCAAATCCCAGTAGCTAAAAACACATAAGACGCATTTTCAACATCTGCAAAATAGGGCAAAGTAATTAATCTTTCCAATCCTTCTGAGAGAATTAATTGTAAGTAAGGTTTGTGAACACCTTTGATAAAACTTAAGGTTTGCAATATTGGGGTTCTTTTAGGTTATGAGGAATAAAAAAATTCTTAGGGGATAATATTCAAAAAGATAAAGATCATGACTTTAATGAAAATAAAAATGTGTCCGTGATTTCATTTAATGTATTAACTAATGATCTAAGACACAAAAACAGGTTCAAGAAGTGTTAGGCGACCAGGAGACTGAGATGATTTTTTCATAGATGCAAAACGGGGTAATATTTCAGGCACTCAAACGTAATATTTGGGAAAAAATGGAAGGATTCTCCTTCCCACAGCCCAGGAGTCAATTCCACCTCCATGAGGGGAAAAATATTAGCATTGCCCTGAAAGGAACTGCTTGCATCACAAGGGACACAAAACATCTGCATTACAATGGACACCAAATGTCTGCATCACCCTTAGCCCTCCAGAAGGGCATTTCCCCTTCTTTCCTTCCTTCTTTCCTTTCTTCCTTCCTTCTTCCTTCCTTCGTCCCTCCTCCATTCCCCTCCCCCTTTCCCTTCCCTTCCCTTCCTCCCTTCCCTTCCTCCCTTCCCTTCTTCCCTTCCCTTCCCTTCTTCCCTTCCCTCCCCTCCCCCCCTCCCCTCCCCTTACCTTCCCTTCTCTTCCTTTTTTTTTTTTTTTCCCCAGAGTTTCATTCTTGTTGCCCAGGCTGGAGGGGTGGAGTGCAGTAGCACAACCTCAGCTCACTGCAACCTCTGCCTCCTGGGTTCAAGCAATTCTCCTGCCTCAGCCTCCAGAGTAGCTGTGAGTACAGGCATCTGCCACCATGCTTGGCTAATTTTTTTTTTTTTTTTTTTTAGTAGAGGCAGAGTTTCAACATGTTGGCCAGGCTGGTCTGGAACTCCTGACCTCAGGTGACCCACCAGGAGGCTACGTCTATTTCTAGGAATTGCAAAATAGCCTGGTTGAGGACAGTTAAAAGCATTCACACCATAGATGAGACAGTTCCTGAAGGTGCAGTGTCTGGCATGGGAGAACTGAGACCAGTGGTCTTCTCTGTTCTTTTCAAGACAGCCATCGTGATGAGATAAGGGAATGTGTAGTCTCACACATTCTCATAACAGTGATCCCCACTTGTCTTCTAAGAGACAAATACCTTAGCTTTTGTTTTCTGTGTTCCCTTTTCTCTGCCTTTGGTGAAAGCCACAAGCCCCTATGCTTGGCTTCTGACAACTAAGACTAGAAAGGAGATTGGGCTAAAGAACAAAGAGCCTGCTCGATTCCAGAAATCTTACACACTAGGCGCTGCCTGAGACAGTGACTTCTTGGATCCCATTCATACATTATTTGTATAAGACCAAAAATAGTCGAAACCAGTCATTTGAGAAAAAACAGAGACAGGGCTCTGCTCTCTTAATTGACTCAACCCCAAATCTGTAGAGAGAACACGTGCAAAATCTCTAGTGAACATGAAGGAAACTCAAGTAGAGGGAGAAGATAAAACAAAATCACAGCATACTGTTGTTTTAAAAATAAAAGTGGAGAAGAAGCTATCTCTTTGTGGTTTTGATTTGCATTATCTGATGATTAGTGATGTAGAGTATTTTTTTCATATGCTTGTTGGCCACTCGTATGTCTTCTTTTGAGAAGTATCTGTTCTTGTCTTTTGACCACTTTTTAACAGGGGTATTTGACTTTTACTTGTTAAATTGTTTAAGTTCCTCATAGTTTCTAGATGTTAGACCTTTGTCAATGCATAATTTGTGAATATTTGCTCCCATTTTGTAGGTTGTCTGCTTACTCTGTTGATAATTTCTTTTGCTGTGCAGAAGCTCTTCAGTTTAATCAGTTCCCACTTGGCAATTTTTGTTTTTTTTGCAATTGGTTTTGAGAACATAGTCAAAAATGCTTTCCAAGGCTGATGTCCAGAATGGTATTTCCTAGTTTTTCTTCTAGGATTCTTCTAGTTTGAGACCTTACATTTAAATCTTTAATCGATTCTGAGTAAATTTTTGTATAAGGTGAAAGGTAGGGGTCCAGTTTCATTCTTCTGCATATAGCTATTCAGTTATACCAGCACCATTTATTGAATAGGGAATCCTTTCCCCATTGCTTATTTTTGTCAACTTTTTTGAAGATCAAGTGGCCATAGGTGTGCTGCTTTATTTCTGGGTTCTTTATTATTTTTCATTTGTCTATATGTCTGTTTTTGTGCCATTACCATGCTGTTTTGGTTACCATAGCATTCTTAGGCATTTTAGTAGGTATTACCAACAATTTTATATTTATTTATTTATTTATTTATTTGAGATGGAGTTTCACTCTTGTTGTCCAGGCTGGTGTGCAATGGCACAGTCTCAGCTCACTGCAACCTCTGCTACCCGGGTTTAAGTGATTCTTCTGCCTCAGCGTTCCCAGTAGCTGAGATTATAGGCGTATGCCACCACGCCCGGCTAATTTTGTATTTCTAGTAGAGACAGGGTTTCTCCATGTTGGTTAGGCTGGTCTCTAACTCCCTACCTCAGGTGATCCGCTTGCCTCAGCCTCCCAAAGTGCTGGGATTACACTTTGGGATGGTGTGAGCCATAACGCCCGGCCGTATTACCAACTCTCGTAAATTTCTCTTCATTTTTTAAAATATGTGTAGAATTAGTTTCGTTTCCTCCTTTCCAGTTGACAACTTCTATTCATTACTATATGTAAACCTCGAGTACAATGTTGAATAAAGGTTGTAGTGGGTGTCTTTACTATGCTCTTTATTTTAAAATAAATATATCTAAATTTGCTTCATTTAAAGTGATGTTTGCTGGATGCTTTAGGAAGATACTTTTTATAGGCTAAGAGAATTTTCCCCTATTTTTCAGCTAGTAAGAGTTTTTATCATGAAGAGATCTCAAATTTTATCAAATACATTTTTATATATATTGAAGTGACTATTAGAATTTTTCTTAATATGTTAATGTGGTGAATTTCATTTATAAACTTTTATAATGTTAATTTCCTGCATTTTTAGAATAAGTTCAACTCAATTATACATTTCAACTTTTTAATAAATTACTCTATTTTGTTATTTTATATATTGCTTAAAGGTTTTACATTTATGTTCATAATCATGTTTAAGCAATAATTTCTTATTCCTATACTTTCCTTTTTAGATTATGATATTATGGTTACCATTGTTGAGTAGTGATCCTTATTTTTCTTTCCTGTTTTATCACTTTGGGATAAGTTTTATCATGTTGGAATGATCTGGTCTTTAAAAGACAGATTCAACTTTTATGTAAAATGGCTTGGTGTGTTTGGGATTTGTGTGTGTGTGTGTGTGTGTGTGTATAAAGATTTTGAGATACTGATTCAATTTCCTTAACAATTAAAGGATTTTTCAGGTTTTCTATTTATTCTTGAACCTCTTTTCGAAAATTTGTTTTTTTCTAGGTTTATTTCTATTTTATCTAAATTCTGTTGGAAGAGTTGTAAGTTGTGTTTTCTATTATCTTTTAATTAGCTTTTTAATCTCTGCTACACATATTGTTATGCTTATTCCTCATTGTTTTTTTAAAATAGTTTTGAAATGCAGTGGTTTTATTATAGGTAGTTGTAATTAATTTTAAAGTTTCATTTTGATTTCTTCTTTGCCTTACAGGTTGTTTGGAAGGATGTTATTAATTACCAAAATTATGGTGTTTCATTTCTCTTTTTGTAAATGATTTCCAACTTAACTGCACTGTGGTTTGAGAGAATGACTCTATGGTTCTAATTTCTTTGAAAAGTTTGAGCATGCCTTATGGCCCAATCTATGTCTGTTTTATTTTTCTAAATATGATTTATTTGTGCTTGAGAGAAACACATATTCTCAATTCATCAAATCAAGAGTGGTAATTGTATGGTTCAAATCTTTTAAATTCTTACTAATTCACTGTCTAGTTGACCTCTTAATAGTTAACAAATATGTCAACATATCCCAGTATATTAGTGATTTGTTCTTTTACCCCTGGAGGCCTATCACATATACTTTGTGTGTATATTTTAAACAACTATTTTATAGGTATGTAAATGTTTAGATTTATTGTAGAATTCTTATCATTTAAACCACTATTATTATTTAAGCTTCCATTTACCATGTTTTCATAGTAAAGTTTCTTTTGTTAATATTATGACAACACCAGTCTTCATTTGGGTAATATTTGCCTGCAATATCTTTTTAAACTCCTTCCATGACCTAACTCTTTCCATGACCAGGAATACTTTGCAGATATTTTGTAGAAATTCCATCTATTGGGCTTTGTCTAACGTTTTTCTCATAATCATATTGGGCTTATTGGTTCCTGCCAGGAAGACTGCAGAGGTAAAATGGCGTTTCATCACATTGTATCAAGGGTGGATATGATCCAGGTGATTTATTACCCTTGATGTTGACCTGGGTGAGGTAGTGTTTGTCGAGTTTCCCCACTGCAAAGTTACTCTCCTCCCTACCCCCTTTTCCATACCGTACTATTTGGGAGGCAGTCATTATGCACCACTCATATTTAGGGAATTAGGAGTTATGCTTCATCTTCTTGAAACTGGGATATGTAAACATATTATTGGGAATTCTTCTGCATAGGAGACTTATCACATGTCTCCATTTATTTATTTATTCAATCATATCTTTCATGAACTCATAGTGTGGTGGTTTTTTTTGTTGTTTTTTTTTTTTGGTTTTTTTTTTTTTGCACTTTGGGTTATGAGCCAATATTAGACTACTTTATGTTATCAAATTATTCCAGCCTTGGCCATTGGGAGCTTTTTTTGATCAGTCCCTGTGCTTTTTTGACAAACCCTCATGAATGTGGCTTTGTTTATTTTACCTATTTCTTACTTTCTTTCACCACAAGGTGCTCCAGTCTCATTTTGTATATTCCCTATCCCTGTCTATCCCTGTCTTAGAATCAGCTCTTTTGCCAAGAAGCTGTGGTTTCTTACATTGGAGAAGAGTATTTGAAACCAAGATCTGAGCTTTTAGGGTGATAATTGTTGCTGGGATGTGTTTTTTTCTAAGCTATCTTGGCTGACAGAGCAAGGAAACATGGTATACACATGTTTACACCATGTGTCTATATATACATGCACACACATATATAGGCTGGTGTATACATATATATAGGTTAGTAAACCAGATCCCAGCAGCAATTATCACACTACAAGCTCAGATATATATATAAAAAATATATATATATGTGTGTGTGTGTATTATACATATATACATACTGCTGCTGGGATGTGGATTCTTGTATGTGTGTGTGTATATATACATGAAAGAAACCACATATATACATATATACATATATGTGGTTTCTTTTATATGCATATATGTATAACCACATTCCAGGAGTAATGATATATACACACATATATGTAGCTATGTGTATATATATACATGTATACACATATATGTGCATACATATATACACGCATGTACACACATAAATACACACATATGCACATATATACTAGCTCATATATATGTACACACATATCTATAAATATTTTGATCTAATCATTTGTATCATTTGTATCCATACTTAGCTAAATAGGAGTTAATACTGATGTTTCCAACTGACTCCATTACCATGTAAATCGTTTTAGCCTCCTCACCTTGCTGGTCGGTAAACTCCCGCTCTAACAGTGAGAAACTTGGCTTCCACCATCCACCATCTATTTACTTAATTGTTCAATTCCAGTATACATTAAAATAGTGTTAGAACTGTTGACCCCTACTCCAAAAGGACACAATATTATTAACTAGAGCACAGCGCTTAAATTCAGTTCCTTCACCTCTAGTCTCACATACTCCACTTGGATTACCTGTTATGTTCTTCCAAAATTAAACGGTTGTCATAAGGGTTGCCACTGAACAATACAAAATTGTAGAATCTCAGTTGCTGATTTGAAATCTCGTTTTTATCATTTATGAATACTAGATCCCATTTCTGAGCCTTTATATGTTCCATTGATTTATGTACTTTTATATAGATATTTTAATTATTATACCTTTATAATATGTTTTAATGAGAGGTAGTACACGCATTTCTTGGTTATTTTTGTTTGTTAAATATGTTTATTAATGTTTGTTAAATATGTTTAATATTTAAAAAGTATCCCCATTAGTCCAGAAAATTATCTTGTATATTTTCACAGTTTGTCCCCAACCATCTGGCCCTAGGAAACTACTTTCTGTCCTCCCCTGTTTTAGAATTTCACCTAGATGAAATCATACAATTATATACACGTTAAGGCCGGCTACTTTTGCTCAACATAATGATTTTAAAATTCATCCATATTGTTGTGTTTATTCATTAGTTAATTCTGGTTTATTTATAAGTAGAATTTCATTGTGTAGATTTACAACAATTTTGATGAACATTTGGGGTTGTTTCCAGTTTTGACTATTATGAGAAAAGTTTCTATCAATATTCTTATATAAACTTCATTGTGAACATTATATTAATTTTATCTTGAGAATATCTAGGAGTAGAATTTATGGGTCTTATTGTAGGTATTTGTTAACTCTTATTTTTAACTGCTTTATTGAAATATACTTGATATTATACAATGTAACCACCCAAATGTATAATTCAGTGATTTAAAATACATTTTCTGTTATTCTGCTGGGACTGCTATGAATTTTAAAACACTTTCATCACCACAAAAAGAACCTACATAACTTTTGGCAGTTAGTTCCCATTTCTCTGAAACCTTTACAGTCCTAGACAATCATTAGTGTACTGTGTATCTTTGTCGATTCACCTATTCTAGACATTTCATACCAAAGGAATCATACAGTTTGTGTTTGGGGGACTGGCTCCTTTCACTTAACATGTTTTCAAAAAGTTCACTTATATTGAACAACGTTTTCACATTTTATTCCTTTTTATTTCAATAATATTCTATTGTAAGGATACACCATATTCATTTGCCCACTCCTCTGTTGATGAATATTTAGTTTGTTTTCACTGTGTGGTTGCCATGAATGACACTTCTATGAACATTTCCCCACAAGTCTTTGCATGGAGATGTTTTCATTTTTCTTATGTGTATACCTGGGGGTGAAATTGCCAGTCACATGGAAATTGTGCTTAATGTTTGAGGAGAGGCCAAACTGGTCTCCAAAGCAGCCATACCATTTGACATTTCCAATAACGTGTAAGGGTCCCACTTCCGTCACACTCTTGTCTGCACTTATTGTCCATCTTTTAGATTTTAGCCATCCTGGTGTATACGAAGTGATATCACCTTGGTTTTGATTTGCATTTCCCTAAGGACTAATGATGTTGAGCATCTTTTCATGTGCTTCTTGGCCATGAACGTATCTTTCTGGGAGAAATGTTTAGGTAGATCTTTTGCCCACTTTTAGTTCATTATATGTCCTTATTGTTAAGTTATAAGAATTATTTGCATATTTTGGATCCTAGACCTGTATCTGATACAATCAATCCACATTATTCACAGATTTTGTGTTTGTGAATTTGCCTGCTTGCTATAAGTTTTCCATGACCTCAAATCAACAATCACAGTGCTTTCAGTTATTCACAAGTTTGCACAGTGTGGTAAAATGTTTGACTCACTTGGCATGTACTTCCCAGCTACAGTTGAATAAGATGATGCTCTGCCCTGATGTTTTAGCTCTCAGACTGTAAACAGGTTTCCTTTTCATGACTACTGAATGCCATGATTTTTATATTTTTATGCTTTTGTTGTTGTCGCTGTTGATCTCTCTGTTTTATATGGCCTGGCTAGTGTCCCTAAATGCAGGAAGGTTGTGAAGTCCCTTACAGAGAAAACGTGTGTGTTAGATACTTTTCATTCAGGCATGAGTGATAGTGCTGTTGGTTGTGAGTTCAGTGTTAACAAATCAACAATGTATGTTAAATAAGGTGTCTTTAAGTAGTACCATACATAAAACAAGGTTATGTATTGACTGGTTGACACAAAAGTGACATGATCAGAAGCTCACAGAAATCTAACCATGCATTATTTACTTTAGGCTCAAAAGTTCTGTGTTTGCTAATTCAGTGTTTTAGGAGACTTTACAGAACATAGCTAGTGTGAATAATAACAAATTGATCTTATATGATTTGGAGATATTTTCTCCCATTTTGAAAGTTATCTTTCACATTTTTCATTGTATCCTTTGAAGGGCATTATTTTTGTTTACGCTTTCTGTCTAAGAAGACATGGTAACAGAGAGTTTGAGATTCGGCCCTATATATTCTAATCATGTGGACCGATTTCATATAATAAGTCTCTTTCTATAGACACGTATTATATTGATTCTGTTTCTCTGGTGAACCACAATTACTAAAAAATTGTTATCAAGAATTGAACAGAATCTTAAAGATAAATGTTCTGAATTGGTTCTAGGGTTTCTGGAATTGACTCTCTAATTTTATTAAATAAGACGCTAATGTCTCTATTTCAGGTGGTAAAAAGAGCACTCATAATCCATGAGGTGCTCTGGAAATATATGCACAATATCATCATTGGATACTTCTAATCAAACACTCATAAGAAGCAAAGGTCTGAATGAATGTGTATGTAATACCTTCAAACATTTTTGTCAAACTAACAAGTATAGTGAGCACTTATTGGTTGCTTGCTTCTAATGTCACCGGACAAAGTTGGAAAACAAAAGGGTACTCTCACTTTAACAGTAGATATTCTACAAGGCTAGAAATTCAACTTCTGTTGTTAATTAGCCACTTGCAGGATAAGATTATGGGTTTCATTTTCAGCAATCTCAGCCTTGTGGCTACAGGAGATAAACTGTCAGAACAGACATCCATGCTTTTGAGTAATTCATGCAGAACTTGACCCGAAATTTTGAATCCCTGAGTTCTTGAACATACCCTCTGGTTATTTTATCAGTTCTAGTCTACACAAGTGTAATGCTCAGCAGTTGGTAAAATCCCCACATTAGTGACCTGTGGGGTGAGGGAACAGTTATAATGAGGAAGGCCAAGTGGAAGCCACTAGAATGGTTTCTACCTAGGAAAGTATTAAACTGAAAGAAAGACTACATTCTAAGGAATTTAAATAATTAGCATCACCGTCAAGAACTTGAAAAATGCAGGTGCATTGATTTTTCACTGCATCGCCAACTCACCTATTTGGCCAGTGCAGAAGACAGATCTTGGAGAATGGCAGTGGATCACCGTAAGCTTAATTAGATGGTGACTCCAGTTGTAGCTTCTGTACTAAATGTGATTTCATTACTTAAGGAAATTAACATATCCCGTGGTACCTGGTATGCAGTCATTGATCTTGGCAAGTGTATTTATGTCCATCCCTGCTAATGAAGACCACCAGAAGCTGTTTGCTTTTAGCTCCTAAGGCTAGAAATACATCTTCACTGTCCTACCTCAGGAGTGCATCAACTTTGCAGCCCTATGTCATCATTTAGTTCACAGGGACTTTGGTCACCTTTCCATTTCACAAGATATCACTCAATACATTGATGACATTATACTGATTGGAACTAGTGAGAAAGAGGTAGCAATTATTCTAGCCTTATTGAAAAGACGTTTGCGTGCCAAAGAGTTGGAAATACATTTACCAAAAATTCAGGGGCCTCACGCCTTAGTAGAATTTCTAGGAGTCCAGCAATGTAGGGTATGTTGAATTTTTCCTTCTATTGTGAAAGATAAGTTATTGCATCTGGCCCCTCCTATAACTCAAAAAAAGGCATGATGCATATTGAGCCTCTTTGGATTTGGGAGGGCAACGCATTCCTCGTTTGAGTGCACTATCCCAGCCTATTTGCTGAATGGCCTTAAAAGCTACCAGTTTTCAGTGGGACTCCGAACGGAAGAAGACTCTGCAACAGGTACAGGCTGCTGTGCAAACTGGTCTGCCAATTGGGCCACATGATTCAGCAGATCCAATGTTACTTGAAGTGATGTTGACCGATAGCAATGCTCTCTGGAGCCATTGGCAGACTCCTACATATGAATTACAGTGTAGGCCTTAGGATTTTGAAGCAAAGCCTTGCCATCCTTTCTGGATGACTACTCTTCCTTTGGAATCAGGATTTGGACTGCTACTGGGCCTTAGCAGAGAATAGGCCATGGGTCACTAAGTTATTGTGCAACCTGAGCCGCCTGTCATGAGCTAGGTGTCATCTTACCCACCAAGCCATAGAATCGGGCATGCACACAACGCTGCCATCAAACAGAAGTGGTTTGATGAGACCAACCCAAGCAGGCTGTGAAGGCACAGGTATGTAACAGGAAGGAGCCCTCCAAACGACCATGGTTTCTACTCCTGCTACACTGCCTTGTCTTTCCCAGCCTGCGCTTATGGCCTAAGTGCCAGTTTCCAGGATCAGTTGACAGAGGAAGAGAAGTCTTGGGCCTGGTTTACGGATTGTTCTGCATGCCATACAGGCAATATCTGAAAGTGAACAGCTTCAGCCCTACAGGCTTTTTCTGAGATACCCTCGAAGGGCAGTGGTGAAGGAAAATCTTCCCAAAGGGCAGAACTCTGGGCAGTGTACCTGGTTGTGCACTTTGCTTGGAAGGAGAAATGGCCAGATGTGTGACTGTATATTGATTCATGGGCTGTAGCCAGAGGTTTGTCTGATGGTCAGGAATCTGGAAGGAACATGACTGGAAAATTTGTGACAAGGAAATTGGGGAAGAGTATATGCATAGACTTCTATGAATAAACAAAAAAAAGTCAAGATATTTGTGTCCCATGTGAATGCTTTCCAAAGGGTGACCTCAGTTACAAATAAATGGGATAGGATAATTTTCTCTGCATATAACAGCCAGCCTCTTTCTTCAGCCACCCTTGTCATCACCCAATGAGCTCATGAATAAAGTGGCTGTGGTGGCATGGGGCGATGTCACGCATGGGCTCAGCAACGTGGACTTCCAGTCCCCATGGCTGACCTCCTCACTGCTATTACTGAGTTTGTAATCTGCCAGCAGCAGGGGCCAACACTGACTCCCTAATAAGACACCAGGCTCTGGGGTGATCAGTCAGATACCTGGTGGCAGGTAAGTTATATTGGACAGCTTCTGTCATGGAAAGGGCAGCATCTTATTCTTAATGGAATAGACACTTTGGATAGTGATCTGCTTTTCCTGAATGCAATACTTCAAGCAAACTATCATTTATGGAATTACAGAACTCCTTATGCACCATCACGATATTCCACACAACGTCACTTTTAATCAAGCAACTCACTTCACAACAAACGAAGTGTGGCCAACCACCCCTGCTCATGCAGATTGTCATCCTGAAGCAGCTGACTTTATAAAATGGTGAAATGGTCTTTTGAAGACTGGTCCCGTGCCAGTTAGGCGGGAATACCTTTCAGGGCTGGAGCAAGGTTCTTAGAGGCTATATATGCTCTGAATTGGCATTCAATATAAGGCATTGTATCTTTCATAGCCAGGATTCATAGGTCCAGGAATTCAGGGTTGATGAAGGAGAGGTGTCACTCATTATTATCCCTAGTGACCCACCCACAAAATGTGTGCTTACTGTTCCCACAACCTTATTCTCTGCAGGCCTAGAGGGCTTACTTCCAAAGAGAAGACTATTTCCACTGCGAGCACAAAGTTTCCCTTGAACTGGAAGTTAGGACTCCTTAACTTTGGGGACCTCATGCTCCTATATCGATAGGAAAAACGATAGTTAGTATACTAACTGAAGCAATTGATTCTTACTACCAATTTCTTCTTGATAGTAAGGATCAATCACTCTTACTAAGGAGGGCTGTTAAAGTTACATTTTCTGCTGGTATTCCGTTGTTCATAGTTTTCCATTACAATTGGTTTTATTTCTGTAACGTCAGTCACAACATCCTCTCTTTCATTCCTGGTTTAAGTAATATGGGTCTTATCTAGTTAAAACTTTGCCAAATTTGTTGATTTTGCCAAAGAACCAGCCGTTGCCTTATTTATTTTCATTATTTTTCATTTTGCTGATTCATGCTGTAATCCCTGCTGTTTTCTTCCTTATGTTTGATTTGCATGTAGTTTGCTCTGCTTCTTCCGGTATCTTAAGGTGATCCTTGATTTGAAATTTTTCTTCTTTTTAATGTAGGAATGACAGCGTAAATCTCTCTCTAAGCAAGGCTTTAGCTTTTTCTATCAGTTTTGGTATACTACATCTTCATTTTCATTCATCTCTGAGTATTTTCTAATTGACCTTTTGATTCCTTCTTTGGCCCATTTGTTACTTAGGAGAGTGTTCTTTAATTTCCACGTTTCTAAAAACGTACCTGATTGATTTCTAATTTCATTCTATTATTGTTGGAGAACACGTTTTATCATATTTTTGTCACTTTACAATTACTGCTGTTCTTTCAATGACCTAGCAAATGGTTTGTCCTGGAAATGTTCTCTGTACACTTGAGAAGTATAGGTATTTTACTGCCATTTGGTCAAATGTACTATATGTGTCTATTAGCTATAGTTTGAGTCTTCCATTTCCTTATCGATCTTCTGCCAGATTATTCCACGCATTATAGAAACAGGGGTATTGACATTTACAGCTATTTTTTATTATGCATTTACCTTTCAATTGGAAATTGTTTTCTTGTGTGTTTGGGGGCTCTGTTTTGAGACTCATATGTATTTCTAATTATGGTAGCTTCCTGGTGGACTTACATTTTCTCCTTTTAAAATAACCATCTTTATCTCTGGCAATATTTTTGGTAAAAACAAACTTTGTATGATATTAGCATAGTGCCACCATCTTTCTTGTAGTTGGTGATTAGATGATATATTTGCCTACACTTTCATCTCCATCTTATTTTATCATTCAGTGAGAAGTGTGTTGTCTGCAGATAGTGCTTACTTGGATATTTTTATTTACTTTGACAATGTATGCCTTGAATAAAATTTTAAATCTACAGAAAGAAATATACTTGCCATAGTATAGGTACATGGTAAGACACCTACCCTGGGAGGGTTTCTTTCTGAGTTGTGCCTTCCTGAGGGTTGGCACAATTTTAAGCACCTAGTTAGCAAGGCACCTGTCCTCACTTAAAGGGGGACATTCGACGAAAGATAGCCAGGATGAGAATGTATCCTCTCCCAGTGAAGGTACTGATTAACGATGGAGAGCTCAGGGCCAGACGTGGAGTGGTTTCTATTCTTTTTCTGGTGTAATAGTTGATCATGGTTGAACCTTTCTCCATTAAACGATTGACTTCTCCCACTCCCCAAAAAGAGAAACGTTTAGTCTTGGTGTTTGAAGGCCTCATAATAGCCTCCAGTTTGACTAAACATGATCACCAAAGGGGCAGTTTGTGTTCTCTGGCTCTCAAACACACACAGAGGTTTAATAGGCAGATGTATATCTACCAGAGTATTTCGGAAGAAGTGCCTTGGAATCCTAAGAAAACAAGTAACTACTTACTTATTTCTGTAAACTCTTGGGTCAGAAAAACTGATGCATTGGCTGCCAGGCTTCCGGTCTCCGAGACATCGAGGCTTCCCGGAGCTATCTCTGCATTTTAGAGTGGACTGCCTTTCTTTCCCTCCTGATATTTCTGAATGAGCAGCATTAAACATCATCTCACCTGCTCAGAGGTCAGGCGCAGTATATTCTGATCTGTCATCCAGAGAGAGCCAAGCAGAATGACTTCGTCAGCAGCAGAACAGACTCTTTATGACAATGATGGGACAAGCAAAGCGAGGTGTTGTTTAGTTTGCGGTACAGCAGGCTTTTCACACATTGGTGTACTATTGCACAATGTGCTGCTAACCAGGATACAAGAACTTACACAGGAGAACAATCACAGCAGGCAGGTGTGTGCTACGGCAGCTCTTAGGCGCATGCACATGGCCTGATTATCAGCTCTTTTTAGAATTTTTGTTTCTTATAAGCGACCACTTATCCAATTTTTCCATAATTTGCCAGCCCCACACATTGTTAATTTGAAAGCCAACTTTCTTTCAGAACTTTTAAATGTCATAATTAGTTTAAGCCAACACCATTTGGCATTATGCATAGGACTGAAGCAGTGAAGGGCATACTATCTTCCCTTTAAATAAGGTAAAGCTGCCACATCTCTCATGTAAACTATGAGTGTTCATGGCAAACACTTGGGGAAAAGCACTGTCACTCAGATGACAGGCCTTCGCTCTCCTCTGTCCACACTCGTCCAGCAATCTGCAGTCAGCTGTGGATCTCGCTGTCAGTAAAAAACCTCAGACTCTCCATCATCTGCCTGCCTGTCAGTTAGACTTGTCCAGTGGGGCCATTGCAGGTATTTGGGAGGACTGGCTGAGACCGACAGATGACTGCAAAGAGAGTCAGATGCAGACACTAGCACGTGCAATGCACCATCCCAAGTGAAGACACACAGGGATCTGTTTCTTAAACGCAGCCCCAGGCAGCGAGTGTCCTCATGTGCCGCTCTGTGTACTGGACACTGCCCACCTGTTCAATGTCTCACAACAACCAGCAAGGTGAGGTGCATCCTTCTGTCTCAGAAAACCAGCTTCCTACAGATAAGTTCCTGGGAGATGAGAGGGCAAGGAACTGGCTTGGAGAGAAGGTCTTCTGGCACCAAAGCCTGTCTGTCTTTCTATTACAAACCACCTGCCATGCTGCAACACTGGGGCCTGAGCGCGGCAGTCTTATACTAGAACCCGGGGCTTCAGCCCCCAGATGGACCGCAGCTCTCCTGCAGGACGTAGAAGCCCAGCTTCCCCAAACAGGTGGCAGGAACTGAATCAGTCCGGATTGGTTCCGTTACAAAAGATAGGCAGATTTATCAGACGCTCAAACAAGGCATAAGAGCTTTCCACTCTCACACGGACACCCGGCAGTCCGAGACAGCCACGGCCCTCCACTGTGCCAGCCACCCACCTTCCCTATTCCGTTTCTCTGCTGTGCACGACCTCAAACTTAGAGTCCATGGCAGTCCCTTTGTTTTCCAGGCAGTAGGATTGAGGAGAGAAGGAACACAGAAGAAAAATCACACAGGCCCTCATCAGCTGTCTTCCAGAAGGCCTTGAATGCTGCTGCCATGGCATGACTGTGCTTTTATATCCCCTGGACACGCCTGACAGCAAGGGAGGCTGGGAAGTGTAGTCTTCCCTCCATATGGCCAGGGGCTACCACAAGCTTTAATACAACAGGAAAAATGGAGAATGGGTACTGACGGGTGATCAGCAGGCTCTGCCATGACAACCACCAGGAAGGCTGGATCTTCACTTGCAACTGCAAGAGACCCTGCGAGAGACACACCTTCCCTCCTCTGCCTCATGGACTATGAGACTGTCTTTACGGATATGGGCATCTCTTTAACTGTTACCTGGTCTATACAGTGAATAACAGTGACTCCTTTCTGAATAATTGGTAAAACACAGGGACGGGAGGGTAGGAGGTTTGTGCGCTTTGGGCCAAATTGCTTGGGGACTGCTGTCTTTTTGATGGGATGGTGGTCAGTTTGGTTGAGAACTTATACCACGTGGAAGTTGAGGTCTGGGATTCATTTGTTTCCTGGAGATAGAAAAAGGCAGAAAACAGATAGAATACATCCAGCCAACCGCAAATTTGGGGACCAAGCTGACCACTGCCTAGCCCGCCTCTTCTGTAAAAGCAGGAGGCAAATGAGAGCCCAAGAGCCCAGCTGGATAGTTAAAGGGAACATCTGCATCAGCAGACACATGCCCTGCCCTGAAACAAGCCTCCCAGAGGAAACTGGTCCACTCCTCAGCCTTCCCTTCAACAGCTGATCAGTCAAGAAGCCCTGGGTGCTTGGGCCACGTCACCCACCTCTGGTTCTGCTTCTATGGGTGCTGGTGTCCTAGGAGATGTTAGCAAGCTTTCTCTAGGGAAAAGATGATCCTCTATATCATTTTCATAAACACTCACATACCCCTAGGAAAAGAGTCTACGTTTCTTAAGAGCACCTCATACCACATTTAAAAATACAGTATGCTGCTGGGCGCAGTGGTTCATGCCTGTAATCCCAGCATTTTGAGAGGCCAAGGTGGGCAAATCATGAGGTCAGGAGTTCAAGATCAACCTCACCGACATGGTGAAACCCCATCTCTACCAAAAACACAAATATTATCTGGGCATGGAGACGGAAACCTGCCTGTAATCTCAGCTACTAGGGAGGCTGTGACAGGAGAATCACTTGAAAACAGAAGGCAGAGATTGCAGTGAGCCAAGATGGAACCACTGCACTCCAACCTGGACAACAGAGTGAGACTCCATCTCAAAAATAACAACAACAACAAAACCAGTATGCCTCAAAATGCGGTGGACCACTTCACTGCCCTGAAGGGCAAGGGATTCTTGCTTCAGTATGGATGTCTTAATATACAGTCATGTGTTACTTAACTGATGAGAATATGTTCTGGGAAATGCATCACTAGGCAATTTTCTCATTGTGCAAACATCATAGAGTGACTTACACAAACCTACATGGTTAGCCTACTACACACCTAAGGTAGGGGGTAGAGCCTTTGCTGCTAGGCTGCAAACCTGCACGGCGTGATACTGTACTGAATACTGCAGGCAACTGAAACACAGTGGTAAGTATACATGTATCTAAACATCAAACGGTACAGTAGAAATATGGTATAATTTTATGGGATCACTGTCATTTATGCAGTTTGTCATTGGCCCACAAACTATGTGGAATGTGACTAGAAACATTCCAGACCCTCACTGCTGAGTGGGATTTATTTAAAGCAAGAACTGGCTCATGGAGACTGTTTCTATTCATCCTAGTGAACACAGTTACCAAAGGCCCAGAGAATTGTAAGTGTTGGTAGTTGATGTCTGTGGGTTCAGTACAAGCACAGGTAAAGGACGTCTGTGCACTTTCTACATCTAGAAGCGGTAGACGAAATCTCACAGGGAAAGCTAGAAATCTTACCTGACTCAAACTACACAATGCTTCATTTTCCTATCACAGGGCCTACTGAATCATTCCTGCTCCTGTGGAGATGAGTTTTGAGTTTTATGCTAACATCACTTCTCCTTCATTTTCTTTTCTCCGTGACAGGTAACTTGGAGGGGCTCGCTGACTGTGTCATGGCACACAAAAGCACAGCTAGTGTATTTATTTAAGATGGTGTCTCGCTCTGTGCAGTGGTGTGAACTCCACTCACTGCAACCTCTGCCTCCTGGGTTCAAGCGATTCGGTGCCTCAGCCTCCCGAGTAGCTGGAATTACAGGTGTGTACCAACACACCCGGCTACTTTTTGTATTTTCAGTAGAGATGAGGTTTCACCATGTTGTCCTGACTCAAGCGATGTGTCTGCCTCGGCCTCCCAAAGTGCTGGGATTACAGGCATGAGCCACTGTGCCCAGCTGGCAGACAATGCTTTTCAAAGGAAGCCAGGGATGCCCCCTCCTGAGACATAGGGATCGACTCTCTACAGTCAACTGGCATGGCCCACCATGCTCCACTGGGGACCTGGCACAGTGACCTGGCCCAGAGCACTGACCGCGTCGCAGTGCCCAAGTGCTGGTCACACACCTGGGGGAGGGCCGAATCACAAAGCACCCCCAAACCCAGGCGGCCAACCCCCTCTCCACCCTCATCCTGAACTGCTCCTAATATTAGGCTGCTTCAGCCCAGCCTGGGTTATGCTAAGTGCCCCACCTAGAATGAACCCTGAGGCGGTTCTGAGATTGCCCCTTCCCCTTCTTGGATCCCAACTCTGGCTCTCCCTCAGGAGCCCCTCCCATTGTCATCAGCAGCCAAATGAGAAGCAAGAGTAAGGTGGACGGTGGACTCAGATGCACTCTCGAATCTCCTTTGTTTTATTCTTAATACTTCCTGTGTGTTTCCTTGGCAGCTATTTAGGGCTATTGGGATGGAAAAAGCTGCTGTAAAGCAAGGAGGGACTCAGAAAACGCACCCTCCCTGCCTGTTGGCTTTCAATGAACATAACTCAGCCCCCTTCCTTAGCTTTGTGCTTGCTCTGGGACCTGGGACCCATGTTTTTCCCTTAAATCCACTCCCCACTTCTTGAAGGCATGCCTGGCTTACAGGAATTCTAGAATGAACACAGATTAGACTCTAGCCGGGCCCTCTGCAGCATGAGACTGGACACACACGTACACACCCAGCAGATGCACAGCCGGGAGGCGGCGGCTGCTTCACATGGAATGTCATGGAAAACCACTTTTGATTGTACAGCATGGGAGTCAGACGGGACATGTAAAAGCGTCTCCAAAACATGAGTATATCAGGTCAGTAGACCCCATTTAAAATAAATAATAAACTCCAACTGCAGTCCTCTAATAGAGAGCTCATTTCAACGGATAAAAATGAGCTGCTAAGCAGGTTTTTTTGTGGCAGCTCTCCTCCTTCAAGGACTTTGTTAACGAGTCCCTCAGGCAGATGGGAAATGATTCTGCAGGACCTGGACTTGATAATTCAGGCTCCGTCTTCATTTTCTCTGACCGATGGGGCTCACTGCTGCTGTTTTCAGACTGAGGTTATTAGTTAATGGTGGGCTGTAAAACATCAGCAAATACGCAGTGCTAAATAAGATGAGAAAAATCAATATTTGTTCCTAGTACATTTGTTGGGTCTGCATATGAGTAACTTTAATTTTTAAAACATGCAGCTTTAATAGGGGAATAACCAAATACTGCACACTCACTGATTTTGGATATCAGGATGGAGGGTGGACAAGCAGCTTCGGAATCCTGAATTATTTAAATACAAACGGCCCTTCTTCTCCTCGGATGAGTGTAGAAGTAATGCCACAAAACAGACAAAAGGGAAACTACAGACCTGTTGTTAATAACAACGGCAGCAGGCCTTGAAACCAGAAAATGCAAGCATCGCAGTGCTGAAGCGAATTTCAGGGAAGCTTTGATTTTTGTGCTCTTCTCTCAGTGCATCCAGGAAGTTGGGTTAGTTTATCCGCTGCAGTGATGCAGGTGTGAGGTCAAGGTGCCCAGCCCATTAGGGGCAGGAGGGAGCATGAAGTGGGACCAAGGCTCAAGGCAACCTGGGGGAACCAAAGACAGCTCGTGGCTAAGCCACAAACACCAAGAGGAAGTCTAGAAAGAGCCTCAGTATTCATGGCATCAGGGCATCCCGGAGCTCCCCCTGAGAAATGACATTAAGCGACCTGTCCTGTTGTCTGCGCTGAGACTTGAAGCTTGCAGCCTTGTCCCGACCTCACTCAGATGCCGATCCTCGGGCTTGGCAGATGTGAGAGCTCCCGGTGCCTTTGCTGTCTCTTTTAATCGTCTGTGGGACTCACAGTCTGCAGGAGCCTTGAACTTTCTGCAGGGCTGTGGTTCTAGTGAAAACACATCGCGATAAAGACAAGGCCATTAACTCAGCAAAGACTGGATTTACACGACCCAGAGAGCTTGTTGACAGCTGTAAGCTCAAGGATTTAGTTAAGTCAGAAGACATGAGCCTTCATGTCCTAGGAACATCGCTCTTCTCAGTCTGAGAGGTCTGGCCGGAGTCCTGGCACTGCAGTCCAAGGTGAGCAGAGGCCTTTGGCATCCCATGTGTGATGTTTTTACATTCAAATGACCAGAGATTGGGTTTCTAGTGAACTGCAAATCAGAAAAAATTTATCTCCAGGGCCTGAAAGAGAGGAGCAAAAGGGCAGGGGAGGAGAGAGGGTGCTCAGCGGAAAGACGAGCCGACCGCTTCCTCCTTCAGAGCTTTCACTGGGGCATAGCGCCTCAACAAGAAATCATTCTGACTCTGATGGGTGTTTGCTGGGTAATGCTGCCAAGGCCATGCAGCAGGTGGCATGAGAAGAGCTGTTCCAGGGACCTCACAAACAGGTGCAGATACAAGCAAGACTTTCCGCAAGGCCTGCTTTCAAATACAAGCACAGTCCTAGGGAGGCCCAAACGTTCTTTGAGTTTGCCCTTGAAGTAGCAGCAGAATTCTGATGAGGAGAGAGGAGATGTATCGGACAAGAACCTTTTGAGACGGTTTGGTGGTGAGAGTGGGGAGGCAGGGGGAGTGGGCAGAGGGACCATCCCTTCCCTCCGTTCCTTGGTCCTTGACAGAACATCTATTTCTCAGAAGCTCTGGGCCACTGACCTCTCTCCACCTGTCTGGGGGGTTCTTGTGGAATGAGGAAGGACCTCTGTGATTGGTGATCTGGTGAATCTTTTCCCCATAGGGGTCAGATGTGTGCCCCGGAAAGTCAGTGGGTTAAAGGTCATCATTTTCTCACAGCCTTTGTGTCCGGGACTCTGTGTTCTATGAGGTTTAGGGCAGCTCAAATCTTCCATGAAGCTCAGCCCACAAGCAGGTGACGGAAGGGTGTCCCTGACCCTACCTAACTCTGGTGTGAACTTCTTACTTTCTCTGAATGTTGAACACTAAGTGGCAAGTACAGTGGGAAGCTGTTCAGCATGGGTGCCAGCAGGGTAGCTGGGAGGTCAGCCCTAGGCAGCACTGGACGTCTGCACACATCCCAGGATGGATCTCCATGTCCTGGAGCAAATCTAAAACTTTTCCTGTTGGGAGGCGGGTGTTGGGAAGAAGCTAGTTGTTTCCAAAAGACAAAGCTCATGGTAGTGTGGAGATACAGTCAGGGGTGGTGTCAGGCCTCCAGGCACAGAGCACTCAACTGCCAAGAAGGCAGGTACAGGCATAGAAAGATGGTGGCTCCAGATGTGAATGTGCAGATAAAGAGTTCAGGGGTCGGAGGGGACCCAGTAGTAAAGCAGATTTGATGCATTTGTATAGTTTATGCATCAACTTGACTTGATCAAGTCACGGAGAGCCCAAATGTTTGGTAATAAAACATTATTCCAGATGCATCTGTGAGGGTGTTTCTATGGGGTTAACATCTGGATCAGTGGACTGAGTAAAGCAGTTGGCTCTCCGCAGTGTGGATGGGCCTCATCCAATCCACTGAGGGCAGAAAGAGACAGGAAAGCTCATGCTCACCAGAATTTCCTATAATTCCCCTACAAATCCTTCTAATAAGTCCCCTGGTAGATTGATGACCAAATGGTCCTATTTCCCCACCCCTCCTTGTATCTGTGCCCTGAGCAGCAGCTCCCACTGAGATGCGGACTTTATCTCCCCAACCCTCCAGTTTGGGGTTCCTCGTGATTCTCCTTGGCCAACAGAATAACACAGAAGCTGTGCCCTCTGCATGACTGCTTTGGGACCCCTGTTCTGCCAGTGGCATGTGCTATTTTCAGTCACTGTTACATTGCTACAGCAATAAGGGCAGCTGATATTTGAAGCAGCTTGAATCGCTTTCTGGCTTTTTGCTCCCGGCTGGTCCTCGGGGAAGACCTGAGCTCCTTCCTATATCTTTCTACACAGAGCTGATTGGCTGGGCCAGGATGGATGGGCTCTCTGATTCTACTGCCCTGTATAGTTGCACCCACTGTCAATGTGCCCCTGAAACGCCGTAAATTGAGCCCCCTCCTCTGGGGGTGGCGGGCAAAAATGCTAGCCCCCTGTGAAGCCGCTAATCCTTGCTCACTCACTGCTGGAATGGCTCGGCTCTCATCTGCAAGCACGAGTCATCACCATTCTCCTGAAGAGCATGCAGTTCCATTCGCTTTCCGTTTCTATGGACAGGGCAAGGTGACCACAGCAAGCCGGGTTTCCTGACAATTTCTGTCAGTTGTTGAGAAAAATAGACGGTTTGGTGGAGAAATCAGGTTTCCTGTTTTCTGGCAATTCTTCCCACACAGCACTCTGGCATCTCAGCTGAACTCCACCCAACCCTTCTCTGGGGCAGGAACCCTTCTTCCCCCAGACCCTCCTCTGAAGGCCTGAAGAGCCAGGCAGGATCAGTTAACACAAAATCTTATGTCAGAAGCTTATTGACCTTCATGTGCTCATCATGTCATACGTCCAGGAATGTTTTCTGTTACGGGTTGTGGTGAGAAATATAAAACATTGTATACACCTGTGGAAACACCGACCCCAGGACCTGAACTCAGTCAATGTTGCGCCCTAGTTCCCTTCCCAAAGCATGAAAAAAAAAGGGCAGAATGAAGGAAAGGGTTAAAGAGCAAACCTCAGATTTTGAAGGTCAACTTGGGCCCTGTGTTTGGTTGTAAGCCAAAATCACTAACTTAGTTAAGATAGAAGAGAAGTGGGTGGTGTGTGTGTGTGCGCCTGTGCATGTGCATGTGTGTGCGTGTGCATGCGTGTGTGCACATGAGCGTGAGTGCTTGTGTGTGTGTGTGTGTGTGTGTGTGAACTCCTAAGGCAAGGCTTGGACCTGGGTAATTTATTTGGGAACTGGACCTTAGAGGCAGAGGTGCAGGGCAAGGAGCTAGGACAAGAAAGAGGCTGATTCCCTGTGTGTGAGCCCCCACGTGGATGCACCACGCCAGTGCCATCATCTGAGGAACGTATGAAAGGCGTCTCAGAACTGCTCGCATGGAAAAAGAAAAGAGAGGGAAGTTTCTCCTCACACCCATCCTGAAGCCAGGGGCCTCTGCTCTTCTAAGATCCAGTTGTTTCCGGTTTCTTCCCACCCGAGCAGATGAACACAACATGATATGAGTTTCTCAGAGCCAAGGGCAGAATCCTGGAGTTGGTCAGAGCGGAAACAGATGTGAACCGGTATCCTAACTCAGTAAAATTAAGACAGAGATAAAACTGTAGGAAAGAGCACCAGCCTGGATGACAATGAAGTTTTCCTCCTCAAAATGAGAAACATAAAGCTTCTTGATTCCAATGAGGAGCTAAACTAAACTAGGTGATAACTCGGTTTTCAATTCCCCCGGATACTCCCTCACTGTTTCTATGGAACTTCAGAATCCCGGCATCTTTACAAATCTCTTCCATTTGCCCCTGCATTTGTCTGACTGTCGTCTAATACCCCAGAAAGCTCATGTGGTAAGTGGTTGATTGAGACACACAACAGGGTAATGAATTTCAGCTCCATTCTTGAGGGAGCAGGAACAGGCAGACAAGCACAGTGAAGCCGCCCACACCAGTGGGCGCTGTACTGGGCCAGCTTCATTTACCTCCCCACAGCCACTCAGCCCACCTACCCAATGTTGCTTGTTTAATACAGAGCCCACATTGCTACTCCACCTTTTGCTTTCTCCCCAAGCACCAGCTGTGTGTCCTTGAAGTGAGAGCAGGGCTCTGGCATGGCCTCCACTGTGCCCACGATGGCATAAATCACAGCAGTCCCACTGCCTCTGCACAATCCCATCCGACGGTGGCAATTCTGGCTTCTCCTGTGGCTTCACAATCCACATGAGTTCCTTTACCAGGGGATAGTGTTCTGGCTTTCTCAGTAGCTATGGGAGTGGCTGCTGATGCTATCTGGAGGGGTGCTCGGGAAGGCAATCCCTCATGGTGAGAACATGGTCCTGGGAGAGCAGGAGCAGGAGGGCAGACAGATGAATCTTTTTCTCTGTTTTCCTCTGGCATACCCTTCTTCCGGGGCTGTTTATACAAGTCTCATGTGACAAGAAATTAGAAATTAGTCATGTTTCCTGTAAAGTTCTTGCCACTCTACTCATTTCTGGTCCTGTAGGATTGCACTGCCCCAGGAAGTGGTAAGCCGCGAGCTTTGCCTCTGTTTCACTCTATTCGTGCTTCCATAACAAAATACTGTAGACGGGGCAATTTACAAAGAACGGACATCTATTTTCTCACAGTTCTGGAGGCTGGGAAATCCAAGATCAAAGCATCGGCCAGCAGATTTGGTTGTCTGCTGAGGACTGCTCTCTGCTTCCAAGATGGTGTTGACGACCAAAACAGGTGACTACGGCGGGTGTCGCAACCAATCAAGGTGTATGAGCCACCCTGAGGGTGTGCCCAGAAGATGAGTCAAAGAGGTTCTCAGCAGGCGTATTTCTACACTTTTCTCAAAAAGCAGGGGAGGCGGTGAGGAGAATGGTCACATACTTGTGAGACTTTAGTTCCCAATAAATCTATATTTTACATACGATAAGGTGAACCTTTGAAGAAAAAAGGAATAAAGGAATAAAACAATTGTGTAGCCAACTCAGGGAGGGGTGAAGGAATTATTAATCTCATCTTGCCTTTGTTCTGCACCTGGGGAGATAAGCTAGTAATTGACATTATCAGTGTGGAGCCTTAGGAGCTAGATTTGGATTGTAGACCTAAAATTGGCATGGCCTTGCTTATGGGAGGCCAGCAAAGCATTTACTTATGAGTAGTCTGTGGGGGTCAACTTCCGAGATGCCTGAAGCCTTTCACCTTTCCTTTGGGACCTGGAGGGTGAATACTGCTAGTAACAGCTGCTTACTTTTTTTTTTTCTTTTTGAGAAGGAGTCTTTCTCTGTCAGCAGGCTGGAGTTCAGTGCCACGATCTTGGCTCACTGCAACCTCTGCCTCTCGGGTTCAAGCGATTCTCCTGCCTCAGCCTCCCAAGTAGTTGGGATTACAGGCACATGCCACCACACCCAGCTAATTTTTGCGTTTTTAGTAGAGACGGGGTTTCACCATGTTGGCCAGGATGGTCTCGATCTCTTGACCTTGTGATTCAGCAGCCTCAGCCTCCGGAAGTGCTGGGATGACAGGCGTGAGCCACCGCATCTCCCACTGCTTACTGTCTCAGGTGAGCAGAGGAAGAACATTTTGTTCCGTCCTTTGTCCCATGCCTGTGAAGATAAGCTGTTAATGCATATTGTCAGGGTGAAATTTAACAGAACCACTTTAGGGTAAAGATCTTGGGGCCCATAGGAAATTTTCTTCTGAGCAAAACGTGAGGAAGGCGTGTAGTCATCTATTTAGGAAAAAAATAGGAGGCAGGTTTGCATGACTCAGCTCCCAGCTTGACTTCTGACTTTGGCTTAGTGAGTTTGAGGTCCTGAGATGGTACTTTTGTCTCACACATCCCTGAAGAAACATGCAAATAGCAATTAAAAGAGAGCAAGTGTGGCAATATTAACATCAGACAGAATATACGCTAAGTCAAAAACTGTTGCCAGAGACAAAGAAGAACACTATGTCTAGTTGAAGGGTGACTTCATCACAGAGCAATGACAATTGTAAACGCATACGCACCAAACATCAGAGCTCCTCATTATCTGAAGCAAACAATGACAAAACTGAAGAGAAATAGATAGTTCTACAATAATAGTAGGACACTTCAATGACCCCACTTTCCGCAGTGCATGAAACAGCCAGAAAGAACATAAATAAGAAAATAGAGAACTTGAGCAGCGCTATAGACTGATATATTTCCCAACAAATATATATAGAACACTCCACACAACATGTGAAGAATACACATTGTTCTCAAGTAAGTGTGAAACGTTCTCTAGAATAGCCCATATGTGTGATACTGTATTACATACATATTTTATATATATCATATATATTATATATCTCTACATATAATTAATATATATAGATAGAGAAAGAACGAAATTGTCCACAATTTCTGACTCATAATGCCCATCACCCTTGTTATAATGCTGGGTGCTTTAGACCTCTGATGCAACATCATTCTCAGCAAACTGACACAAGAACAGAAAATCAAACACCGCATGTTCTCACTCATAGGCGGGTGTTGAACAATGAGAACACATGGACACAGGGAGGGGAGCATCACACATGGGGTCTGTTGGGGGGAAATAGGGGAGGGACAGTGGGGTGGGGAGTTGGGGAGAGATAGCATGGGGAGAAATGCCAGACATAGGTGAAGGAGAGGAAGGCAGCAAATCACACTACTACGTGTGTACCTATGCAACAATCATGCATGTTCTTCCATGTACCCCAAAACCTAAAATGCAATTAAAAAATAAATAAATAACCACAAAAAAACAGAATCTCTCTCTCTCTCTTCCTCTCTCTCTCTTACCTCCACCCTCCTTTCACCTGGTTATTTTTCTCCACAAGAAATATTCTAATTTTCCCCACCTTTCCATAAAGGAATTCTCTGACCTATCTTGTCTGATGAAAAGATAGGTCATACCCAGGTGAAGGGAACACTGCAGAGTGAGGCCAAGATGCATGTGAGGAGACAGACTTTGCTGGATTTCCCCACTCAGTCTATTAGCACTAGATCATACCACTTTTGGCAAAACACATTTCTAACCTATGTTACAAATCCTTTATAAAACCCCAAAGAGGACAGGTTGGGGAGCTTCTGGATAGCTGAACATGTGGAGGCTCCTGGAGGGTGAGGCACCAGAAGAGCATTGAAGCCACAGGCCCCTTCCCCCATGCCTCACCCTATGCACCTTTTCATCTTTATCCTCTGTAACATTCTTTATGATAAACTAGTAAATTAGTGTTTCTCAGAGTTCTGTGAGTTGCTCTAGGAAATTAGTCTAACAAGGAGGGGGTCATGGGAATCCCAATTTATAGCCAGTTGGCCAGAAGGCTCATGTCCACAGCAGAGTTGCTTGCTTGCTTGCTGGTGGGGAGAAATGCTGGCATGTTTGGTCATAGAAATTGTCTGTATTGATTTTGTGGTGTGAGAGCAGAGAAAAAAGTTTGTGTTTTTTTTCATTCACAGTATATTAGGTCATAAAATAAGTCATAATATTTCGAGTATCAAACCATACAAATTTTTTTTTCCAAAATGGAATGAAGCTAGAAATAAGTTACAGAAGGGAAACTAGAAAGAGGAAAATACAGTGAATAGCAATTTACCACAACAGAAAGCCCTGCGCACCAACCCTTGTGGGAACTAATGTAGGGACAGGAAATCCTGAACTAGAATTGGCAAACACTATCCCTTTGGTGGGATAGTATTAAAACGTAAGGCCTTTGAAAACCTTAGGCCATGAGGGCTGCTCCCTGTGAATGAGATTAACGTCTTTATTAAAGAGGCTGTACGCAGTGCTCGGTGCACTTGCCCTTCTGCTTTCCACCATATGAGGACAGGGTGCTTCTCCTCTATGGAGGATGTGGCATTTCAGGCACCATCTTGGAAGCAGAGTCCAGGTCCCTGCCAGGCAACCAAACCTGCTGGCACCTTGGTCATGGACTTTCCAGCCTCCAGAACTGTG
>CAUYLG010036925.1:0-105296 GCA_963573385.1 Cacajao melanocephalus
GATATGAACAGACACTTTACAAAAGAAAACATCGACGAGCAAACAAACATATGAAAAAATGCTCATCATCACTGGTCATTAGAGAAATGCAAATCAAAACCACATTGAGATACCATCTCACACCAGTTAGAATGGCAATCATTAAAAAATCTAGAGTCAACAGATGCTGGAGAGGATGTGGAGAAATAGGAACACTTTTACACTGCTGGTGGGAGTGTAAATTAGTTCAGCCATTGTGGAAGACAGCGTGGCGATTCCTCAAGGACCTAGAAATAGAAATACCATTCAACCCAGCAATTCCATTACTGGGTATATACCCAAAGGATTATAAATTATGCTATTATAAAGACATATGCACATGTATGTTCATTGTGGCACTGTTTACAATAGCAAAGACCTGGAACCAACCCAAATGTCCATGATCGATAGACTGGATAAAGAAATGTGGCACATATACACCATGGAATACTAAGCAGCCATAAAAAAATGATGAGTCCATGTCCTTTATAGGGACATGAATGAATCTGGAAACCATCATTCTCAGCAAACTGACACAAGAACAGAAAACCAAACACCGTATGTTATCACTCATAGGCAGGTGTTGAACAATTAGAACACGTGGATACAGAGAGGGGAGCATCACACACTGCGGCCAGTGTGGAGGGAGTAGGGGAGGGACAGCTGGGTGGGGAGTGTGGGGAGGGATAATGGGGGGAGAAATACCAGATATAGGTGATGCGGGGATGAAAGCAACAAACCACCTTGCCATGTATGTACCTATGCAACAATCCTGCATGGGTTGGTTCACTTCTTCTCTTAGTTATTTCTTGTCTTCTGCTAGCTTTTGAGTTTTTTTTTTTTTTATCTTGCTCCTCTAACTCTTTCAATTTTGATGATAGGGTGTCGATTTTAGACCTTTCCTTGCTCCTCATGTGGGCATTTATTGCTATGAATTTCCCTCCAGACACTGCTTTGAATGTGTCCCAGAGATTCTGGGAAATAAATATGAGAAGGAGGATGGGAGTCTAGGAGTATGTTGCAATCTTTGAAAGGAGGGTAAGAGAAAGTCTTACTGGGAGGCTACCTGAAAGAGGGGAGCATGTGTTCACATGAAGTTGTTGAGAAGGAATTTGGATTTGTAAATGTGAATTATAGGAAAGAATCCTGGAGTGAAGATAATGCACATAAATATATTTAGAGAAACTTATTAGACTTTTTTTTTTAATTGTAATTTAGGTTCTCGGGTACATGTGCAGATCATACAGGTCTGGTGGAATTCAGCAGCAAACCCATCTGGACCTGGGCTTTTTTAAGTTGGTAGTCTATTAATTGCTGCCTAAACTTCAGCACTTGTTATTGGTCTATTCAGGGATTCAACTTCTTCCTGGTTTAGTCTTGGGAGAGTGCAAGTGTCCAGGAATTTATCCATTTCTTCCAGGTTTACTGATTTGTATGCATAGAGTTGTTTGTAGTAATCTCTGATGGTAGTTTGTATTTCTGTGTAATCTGTGGTGATGTCCCCTTTATTGTTTTTTATTGCATCTATTTGATTCTTCTCTCTTTTCGTTTTTATTAGTCTGGCTAGTGGTCTATTTTGTTGATCTTTTAAAAAAACCAGCTCCTGGATTTGTTGATTTTTTGAAGGGTTTTCTCTGTCTCTAAAAACCTTCTCATATTTATTTTCTTCTAAATCACTAATTAACATCTAACACATTTTATATTTTACTTACTTCTTTTATATATTGCCTCTTTCCCCACCTATATTTCTGCACCTAGTACAGGTTCTATTGTGAGCATGCAATAAACATGTTTTTGATAAATACATGACTAAATTAATTAATTGATTTCCAAGAGTCATATATTTACAAGAATATTTGATTCTACCATTCTTCTAAAGATTCTTAGTGAATATTAGTTGGAGTCTAGAAAAAAATTTTTTTTTAATTTAAATGGAGTCATTTTTTCTAGATTAATGTCATGATATAAAGCAATATTCCTCTGAAGTTTGAGCTATACATGACTATACTATGTAATTACATGATGATATTGAGCTCTTAAAAAAAAAAGTATGTTCTTGATAGAAAACACATAAATAAAACAATGGTTCTAGTTCTTTTCCTATTTGATTTCAGTCTAGAGTTAATCCGTCTTCAAAGTAAGATGCTATTATCGCCCAGCCTAGGACTTTACTCTGTATTTACATACTAAACCTAGAATTATCTTCAAAGTATCAAAATATTTTTGCAAAAGTGGGACATGAAGAAGTACTTATGCTCCATGACAGCACACGGGGTTTTCTTCATGCTTTGCCCACTAAAATCCATAGTGAAATAACAGGAAGAAAAAAAGCCATTTTCTAAAAATAATATAATTCAATCCAAATGTCCATTCATTTTCTTTATTCATGTTAGAATTTATTTCAAAGCACACTTTTATTTTTGATTCATAGGAACTTCAATATGTTGGCACTTAGAAAATTAAAATTGACTTTTCTCATAGTACTCCACTCCTCGCTTCAAAGTTGTGTCTCAAAAGGTCAAGCTAAACTACTTGTTAAAATGATGACAAGAAGTAAGATTGCTGCTTCCAGGCCTATCCTAAGTGAGCAGCACCACAGTGCAAACCACCGGAGCTGCCATTACTTTTTCTTTTTTATTCTGAAAAAAAAGTTTGTAACAAGATTTCTCTGAGTAATAAAAATGGCCAAGAGGGCACTAAGTATTGATGAAATCATTTTCCTCTACCATAACTTATTATTCTGTATCTTTACTAAGAAAAAAAATGTTTTTCCTTTTATTTGAAGGAAAAATATCAATATTCCATTTCATGAAATTTGATTTGAAATTGAGAAGCTCTCAGCTATATAATTTGAAAAAAATATGGAAAAGCTTCAGTGGGTGCACAGCTGAGATGCTGAGATCATGTGGAGGGGACTGGGCAAGGTCTGAATGAAGGGCAACTTGAGTAAGTTGAATGTGAATATATATGATGTATATATACAGATATCTGGATCTGTGTGTGTTGTGTATTTGTGTATGTTTTTGCACTATAAAGAAAAAAATCTGGCTGGGCTCAGTGGCTCACACCTATAACCCTAGCACTTTGGGAGGCTGAGGCAGGTGGATCACCTGATGTCAGGAGTTCAACACCAGTCTGGCCAACATGGTGAAACCCCGTTTCTACTAAAAATACAAAAATTAGCTGGGCATGGTGGCATGTGCCTGTAGTCTCAGTTGCTTGGGAGGCTGAGGCAGGAGAATTGCTTAAATCCAGGAGGCAGAGGTCACAGTGAGCCGAGATCCTGCCACTGCACTCCAGCCTGGGTGACAGAGCAACACTCCGTCTCAAAAAAAAAAAAAGACAAGAAAAGAAAAAGAAAAAGATCCAAGTCTGTCACAGAGATGAGGTGTTTGAAAATCAAAGTTTAAGAAAAATAACATTTATCGAGCACTTTTTCTGGACAGACAAGACATAATACTTTATATATATTATTTCATTTAATCATCACATGAGCTCTTTTGAATGGGTTATTAATCATTTTACAAATGAAGTTTGCATTAGTTTCCATGGGCTGCTATAATGAAGTACCACAAACTTGCCTGAAAATAACAGAAATTTGTTTTCGCAGTTCTGGAGCCCACAAGTCCAAAATCAAAGTATCAGCAGGGTCATGTCTCTCTGAAGGTTCTTGGGGAGGATCTCTCCTAGCTTCTGGTGGTTGCCAGCCATTCCCTTGGCTTGTAGAAGAATACATTCTCTGCCTCCATTTTTACTCAGCATTCTCCTCACGTGTTTGTCTTCACAGCTTCTTCTTGGTGTGTGTTTCTCTTGCCTTCTTTAAAGACAACATTCACTTTGTATTTATGGCCCACTCTACTTCAGTAGGACTTCATTTTCACTTAATTACATCTGCAAACACCCTATTTCCAAATAAGATTATATTCTGAGGTTCCAGGAAGCACATGAATTTTGTGGGAGTAGTGGAAGTTTGTCAATCCAATACAAGGTTACTGAGATTCAGAAAGACCTCATGTAACAGAATTATGAATTTAGCAAAATTACATAATTACATTTAATATGTTTAAAGAAAAAAAGTGAGATTTGTTATATGGACAAGAGAACAAGAGATTTTTTTTCTTTTTTTTCATCTGACTTCCAATTTGTCTCAAGAACAAGAGATTATTAAAAACAAGTCTTGAAAAATAAAAACATAAAACTTTTTAATTTTTAATTTTTTTATTTCAATAGGTTTTTGGAGAACAGGTGGTGTTTGATTACATGAATAATAAGTTCTTTAGTGGTGATTTCTGAGATTTTAGTGCACCCATCACCTGAACAGTGTACATCATACCCAATGTGTAGTCTTTTATCCCTCATCCCCATCCTATCCCTTCCTCCAAGTCCCCAAAGTTCATTGTATAATTCTTAGGCCTTTCCATCCTCATACATTAGCTCCCACTTATGAGTGAGAACATATGATGAAAAATGTAAAGCTTTAAAAATAAAAACCATAATAACATGCATAATACTCAATGCACAACACATTTGCTATAGCTGAAAATGAAATTAATCAAATAATTATCTTAAATTTCCGTAATATAGCACATCTAAATACACAAGCAGAAAATAAGATAGAGAGCTAATAGACATTGAAAATAAGGTAGAAAAGTTCAATATCCCACTTAAATATTTGTGGAAAAAAGAAAATTAAACAGAAAAAACATTTAAAGGGATCATGGGGAAAATAATTACAAACTAATAATTAGTTAATAGTTATAGAAAGACTAATGGATATCAAGTAAGATAAATGAAATGAAAACCACATCTAGGCATGCCATAAAAAAAAAAAAATCTTATAAGCAGCCAGAGAAGAAATACAGAACAGCTTCAAGTGAACAGCAATTGTAACAACTGATTCCTCAACAGCAACAGTGAAAGTTAGAAGAAAATAAAAAAAACTTCACTATGTGAATAAAATTAATGTCAAACTAGAATCATTAGCGTTTATGTGTTACATCTGTTTCAGATTCTTTCATCTTCCACCTTTTTGTGTATCCATATTTAAGACATATCTTTTTAAAGCCAGTAAATAATTGAATTCTGTTTTTCTCTACAGCATATTATTCATTTATTAGAGTATTTAGTCCACTTACATTTAATGTAAACACTGACTTATTTTAAATCTATATTACTATTTATTTTTATTTATTCCATCTGTTTCGTGTTCCTCTTTTACTTCTTTCTTGCCTTCTTTGGGTTAACAAAATATTTTCCACTTTCTTTCCTCTACTGTTTTTAGTGTCACATTTATTTACTATTATTTTAACGAATACTTTAAAGTATATGATTCTCATAGCCCCAAACTATGAGACTAACAAAAGCTTTGCTCAACTTCTCAGCTTTGCAGAACTAAGGTTCGTGAAATGTTTTGAGAGGAACAGTAGTGAGTAATATTTGGCTTCCCTCAATTCAATTCCCTTCTCTCCGGGATCTTGACCACTGACATTTTGGCTGCTTCAGTACTTCTATAATGCCTTCAAACACATGTTTTATATTTTACCCAGCTTTGTTATTTGCTCTCAGAGGGAAGATTGGTTTTATATAATCCAATCCATAATTTCTAGAAATAGAGACTTCAATCTAGAATTTGATACCTAACAAGAATATACTTTTTAAACAATAATAAGATTAAGACATTTATAAGCAAACAAGCAAAGCCTGCGACCATTTAAGAAAACTTCATTAAATGAAATTCTAAAGGATGTGTTATAGGCAGAAGAAAAGTGCTATTTCTCCCAAACTCATAGAAATTAAAAGAATATAAATGAAACAAAGCTTTTGATTTATCTATTTTTAAGAAAAGCAAAGGATTTTAGAAACTAAGAGAAAGAGAAATACATAAAAAACTAAGATGATACAAATAAATCCAAATTTATCTACGCCACAGTAAATATAAATAAATTTAACACCATTTACACATGAATAGTTGACAGATTTTTTAAATCTGTCTATATGCTGAATACATACACCTAAAAGATACAGAGTGGATGAAAGTTAAAGCACAGAAAGAGATGTATTCCAATACTAGCCAAAATAAAGTGGGAATAATTGTATTTCAAACAAACAAAATAAACTCGAAAGTGAAGACATTATTGGAAATATAAAGTCACTATACAATGAGAGGAGACTAGATTTACCAGGGAAATAAAATCATTCTAAATGTATATGCACCTAATAATATAAAAAATAGAAATTGAAAATATTTTTAAGTACCAGAAATACAAGAAGAAATTTGTAAGATTTACTACCAGATTGGAATATTTTAGCTTTTTTTAAGTAACTTCTAGATTAAACAGATAAAATGTCACTGAAGACATAAAACACTTGAACAACACAGTCTGAATCAGGCTATGCCAGGTTACAGTGTGGAAACAGTGCAGAAACTGTTAATCTTGAAGCCTCAGTGACTTGCAATAGAAGTTTCTTTCTCCTTGTATTAGTCACCAAGAATAAAGAAATTGTGACTTCACCCATTTTATGGCACTGTCATCTTCTAGGGCCCATTGGAGTTCTATTGAGCTTACTAGGTCCTCTGCATTAAACTGGCCAAAAAGAGTTGAGAAAGAAGGAAGAACATTCAAGACATTGTAAAGACGAAGACAAAAGTGCCTTATGTTATTTCTGCCCATTTTTCTCATGGACAGAATGTTGTCATAGAATCATAACTTCATTGAAGGAAGACTTGGAACTGCAGTCTTCCTTTGTATCCAAGAAAAGGAAATAGGATTGTTGAACATTTAACCAGTCTTTGCTACAAACACAACTGCTAAGCTTGATGTAATGGAAAAACACAGAACCTTTCATCGAGGTAGAGAACAAGCATTCTTTCAAGGCCACTTAAAGCATTTAGAAGATTTTATCTCATACTGGACCATAAAGCAAGTCTCAAAAAATTCCAAAACACAGTATCATATAGACTATGCATTAAGACCTCAATTTAAGTAAATTAGAATAACTAAAACACCTCAAGCTTTTGAAACTAAGAAATGTAAATAACCCATAAGTTAAAAATAAAATAACTATAATGGAAATAAAAATATTTCGAATGAAAAGGCAACCAAATGTTAGTACAATACACACAGTGTTTCTAGAAATAAATTTGTAGGCTTAAATACTTATAGTAAAAGAGAAAAATTCTGAAAATGACCTAGCTAAGCATTAAGCATTATATGTTAGAAAAAGAACAGAAATTTCAAAAAAAAGAAGGAAAGCATATAGAAATTAATACATTAACAAATATATATAGCATGTAAAGATTCAACAAAGCAAAAAGAGTTAGTACTTCAAAAAGACTAATAAGACCAATAAGTTTCTGACATGACTGATGAAGAAAGGAAAGACACAAAAACAAGTATAACCTGTTTTGTGCTAACAAGAGAGCAATCCCTACCAACTTATCCTGGATTCCTGTCAAAGGAAAACTTTCACAGTATGTGAAGCACTTGATGTTCTGTAGATGAAGGAGGAGAATGTTCTCAAATTCCTTACATCAAGAACTTCCTTAGGTAGTATCAGCCTTGACTTGCAAACGGAATAGTACCTCTACAAGAGGAAAAGTGATGGTATTTAGATTATAACTCTGAAGAAGCCCTGGGAAGAGTTTCTGCTGGTGGCTCATGCCATTGAAAACCCAGCTGATGTCAGTGTCAAATTTTTCAAGAATATCAGCCAGCAGCTGTGCTCAAGTGGGCTGCTGCCACTGAAGCCACTCCAATTGCCAGATGCTTCACTTTTGGAACCTTCACCAACCAGATCCAGGCAGCTTTCCTGGAGATACATCTTCTGGTTAATGAGATAACTTTTCAGTAAATGATGCTAATTTGTTATGCAGCTAAGAGAAAAAAATTTAATCTCTGCTTTATACTATACACAAAAATAAATTCTAAGTGGATTAAAGATTTCAGTGGGAAAAGTAATATTCTAATCTACAACATTTAGAAAACATGTTTCCACCTCTATGGTAATGAAACCATAGAAAATTTAAAAATACGTTTTCAGGGCTGTAAGTGTATGTTTTAAAATTATAAAGTAAAGCTTGTAAATGACATACAGAAAATTTCAGATAGTCGTAATTATTGGAGGCTAGAGAGGAGAAGGCAGTGGGGAAAGACTAGTAACTGGTTTTTAAGATGTCAGAAATGTTCTGTTTCTGAAGCTAGCTGGTTGGGTCTATAGGTTTCATAAGTAGGATTACTATTTGCATAGGATTTAATATAATTATTGTTTTATACTATATACATATATATTTAGAAATATACATATCTAATTATCTCCAACAAATATTAAATATTTATTTTTTAAAAAATACATTTTGTTAATGCATACAGATATAAATATACATAAAATGCCAAACCAGTGAACTTCAAAACATCGATAATGACTAACTGCAGACTACAGTGAGATTTAGAATAATGAGTGAATGAGCCATATATATTTATTGTCATAAATTATAAGCATTTTTTACAATAATAATGTATTCATATTGAGAGTTAAAATGTATAATGTAAGCACATAATGGAATCTTCATAGATACTAAAATTATGCTGTAGAAGATTATTTAATTATATGGATGAATATTCAAGATATATTTTTAAATATGACAGGTTATAAAACTATTACAATGTAATGACATTTATATTTCTTTTTAATAAGAAATAATAAACTTCCAAAATTCAACAATGTGGTGGTAGTTTTGCATGGAGGCCACCATTAAGAATGGGAAAGTCATCTATACATTACTGAATTTGTATATCCTTGATTCCTATTAGTCTCCAGTAAACAAACTCATGCTGATCCTCAAGTGAGACATTGGACAAAGCTGAGCAGGGTTTGTCAATTGCATCTGGCAGATTTCCAAAAGTCGAACTGGGAAGTAAGAAAGAAAGAACGTACAAACCCTCTTGCTTGAGCCATGGAATAACATTTACTCTCTGAATCTACTCTCTGAAATTTGGGCTCCTAAAGAGAAAGCTATAGCTCTACGATACCTCTGTTAAATATCAACCAACATTTGCGCTCCCCTTATCTATGAAGGACTGTGTGGTTCCATTGCACAGAGAGATCTATTGCATAGATAGATGTTATCTAAAATATAGATAACATCATACTGACCTCAAAGAGGTGACAGTTTTGTTAGGAAGGCAATGTAGATGCAAATTTAATATTGTACAAGGGATCCCTTTAAATTAGGAACATTGCAGGTCACTGTATTCTCATTGTCTAAATTACCTCGACAGTAAGTTAGACAAGGGAAATAAACAGAATTGAAGGCAAGTTGAAATGCAGCAAAAATATAGTCAGCTGTTGGGCAAATTATCACATTTTAGGTTCTCCCTCAGAACTTTCTGATAATGGAAACTAATTTGCTTCCTAAAAAATGTGTCCAGTAAAAGGTAGATATTTAGCTTATTCAGTTCTCTGCAATAGGCTTCCAGAGCTTTTCATCAAACCTCTGAACCAAAAACCTAAGTCCATAAATATTTAGGTAGTGAGGCTGTGGAAATTTTGTTCTGAAACGTGGCCTAAAATGATTCACCCACAATGGCGCCTTAGATTCTCCTGGGTGTTAATCTTCTCTCAGATTCCTTTCAACCCACACCACTGGCTTCAGTTTGCCACAACTCTGAGGAGCCTCTTTGGATCACTTCAGCTTAGAATCACATATGGTATATGAAAGTATCATCAGCAATGATACTTTCTCTATTGAGGATAACCCACCTTAGCATCTCTACATCTCCAATCCTGTCTTTCCTTCAGGTCCCAGAGCAAATGCTGCCTCCTTCATGAGGCCCTTTCTAATTTCTTCTACATGCACATAGCTACTGTATCCTATGAACACCATTACACATTTTGTGCTCTTCACTCACAGACTATTAATATCAGGTATTATATTTAGCACTTGCAAAGATTTGTGCCATGTACCATTGTATCTCCAGAGCTGACCTCAGGAGATGAAACATGCTCAGAAAGTGTTTGCTGAATGAGTAGACAAACCATGTACACGTCTTACCACATAGACAGCAAAATCCATGGTACAGTTATCTTTGTGGAGTTCATGGACTTTACCCAAGTGTTTGAATAAATGAATTGAGTCTATTTACCCTCATTTTTATTCTGAAGAGACTACTTGGCTTACCCTGAAATGTCGGCATCAGATGCTGCAGTAATGATTGTGCTCAGTTCTAACACTCATAATTGCCATACATTTTTTATTCCCCTTAGTCCCCCTAATTTCACTAACAATGCTTACATAAGTAACTAGTTAGGCATCTTGCTACAAAAGGAAAAAATTAAGGCATCAAGTCCACTCGATGACAAGTTTACTGGGAACATACATTTAGATGAGGTAATGCTCATGTCAAGTACAGTTTTTCTGAGGGCTCAGGAGCCTAACACCTTATTGGTAGAGAAAATTTTATTTTAATGGGAAGTAAATATGTTACATAGAAAAAATATGAAACAAATTTGACTCTAAAATGCCCTAACCTTTAAAATTTGAGCAAGACCCTTGTAAAACACAGCCAAAAGAAAAATTGTTTCTTGGTTCATTAGTTGATAAGTCAATTTGAAGCACATAAATAAGCTCATTTCTGAAGCTGACCCCAGATAGGGAATTGGAATTTCCATAGCCACATTGAGTTCATCAGGGAGATGTTGCTGGCAAAATACCACTTCTGGAGTCTAATTTTTTTTCACCAAAGATAGTTTTTCTATGGAGAAACTATTTAATAATAACATGAAGGAATGGTGACTCCCTTGGAGTGGATCCCTGAAAAGTAGATTTTGACAGTTGGAATGAAGTCTCTTTTTTTACCAGCTTTATTGGGGCATGTATTCAAATAAAAATGTATGTATTCAAAGTGTACTATGTGATCTTTTGATATATGTCTATGTTGTGAAATGATTACCATAATCAAGCTAATTAACATATTAATCACCTTACAGTGTGTGTGTGTAATGAGAACATTTGAAATCTACTCTCTTAGAAAACTTCAAATATGCTATTATTAACTATAGGTAAAGTGACAGCTTTCACTTACCTCTTATGGCAATGTCTAAAACTACCAAACTCCCAAATCTGACATGTTCTTTCTCATAAAATTTCAAATGCCTACATGTCTTATTTCTATATCTTCCAAAAATTTTTGTTACCATTATATGTAAATAAGAGAAGTAGGAGGTGTAACATAAATACATGTGTATGAATAATGTAGGGAAATACAGACTATATATATTATATACTATAAAGAGGAGAAAAATACATGACTTCCTCCTGGAACTTCTCTCCTGCTTTGTGACAGAAGGCAGAAATTACCTGGTAGGAATTTAAGAAATTTTACAAGATGTCAGCACTGGACTGAAGATCTAAGACCATCAACTTAAGTACCTCTGAGATTCTTCTAACAAAAATAGATAATTATATGACAAATTAATACATTTCATATTCTGTTAAAACTCTCCTTTGATGTTCTTTCTGGTTCCATTTTGCCAACAGTTCCAACTACAGTGGCTTGTGATGTGAGGTCACGGTCACAGGAGGCAACGGAAACATGAAGCACCTAACCTTCACAATCTCCCAATGAGAGCCTCTGTGTCCATCCAATGTGTCTGGGTATTTGCAAAAATCTCCCTGGTTTATTGTTTTCTCTATATCCTCTCCTACTTCCCTATCGGCAAACTTAGCACGTTCCACACAAATGCAGCAGCAAACTGAAAAGCAAACAGATTCATTTATTTTATTCAAATTCTTGCTAAATGTGAAATTTGTGCAGAGAGTATCCTCATCACTGCTGACAGATTGCTGATGTTTACATGACCGGCTTTGCCTAGGGGTGGCAGGAGGGATGGAATCAGAGAAAGTGCTCAAGTTCTGAGGTTTCAACCTAAGTTAATGTAAGTATTCATGTCTCCACGAAGAGAAATGACAAAAATCAGAGAAGGAAAATGTTTTGACAGAATGGTATTAGAAAATTTGATTTTAGACTTGTGCTGTGGTTGAGTTGCCAGCATATTTTCCTGGTATACAACATTCGGACATTTTGACCAGCTGTACTATAGTTTGAAAAGCTGTGAGATTTGTGATATAAAAAAGAGAAGTGAATCAAATGTACCAGCTGGAAATGTGTCTGTATGGATTCACACGCCTCTTGTGAGTTTCTCAGCTTTAACGGTTTCAATTTTCAGCAGCTTTTTTCACTTCCACTACCAATGCAACAGATGCATCCATGCAGGGCTATGCAGTCAGCCTTTTAAAACCAACCACTTGAAGCCCACAGTCTCTGACTCCTCTAATCTCTTCTAGATTTCAGGAAATGCCACCAGAGGGAGTGCATCTGGCTTCTCAGGAGGCTGCTAAAGGAGCTGGATGACACAAACTGGAATGCAAGGTAGTTAACACTCTCTGGTGCCATCTTAGCCAAAGAGAGGCAGGAGAAAAGTGGGCAAATCAATTTCCTGTGTCTTACTTTCTCCAATCAGCCTGCGTAAAGAAGTCCTGTATGATTGAGTGTGGGCACCTGCCAAATGACAGTATGTGCTCTTTGCCCTGCTTTGTGAAAACGTCAGTGGAAGGGTAACGCTTCACCTTTCTTGGCTGCACCACTTGCCTTTTCTCTCATTCTCACTCTCCTGGGATTTAACTCCCAATAAAGCACTAGCACTTAGTTCTTATCTGAGGTTCTATCTTCACTATCCTAGAATACAGAAACCAAGATGTACTGCAAATGTGGAAGAGTAGTCTGATGAATACTGTGGCCCTTCTTCTGAGGTGAAATTTAATGGTTATGTTAGGAGAATAGTATGAAAGAAGTGTGGGAAACAAGAAGCCAGCGGTCTCCTTTCAACTGTTCAGTGAACGGCCTCCATTGGAAAGACTGAAGAGAGGAATTTTTATTGGATATTAAGGTTTTCTTTTCAGATAAGGCAATGGAGCAATTATTCATAGAAATTTTAAGGAGGTTACTAATTTATATTTTTATTCTACAAATATTAATAAATAGAGCTAAGTGAATCACTAAAGATTTAAAGATGAGAGAGACTCAATACACTTGTCATCTGTGTTTGATGCAGGCAGACTCAGTCTGGTAGAAAGTGAGAGGGCACCTAACAAAGACTGGAGTGGTGATGGAAAACCAGAGACTAGGCTTTGAAGGATGTGGGAGTTACTCCGATAAAGTAGGGAAGGTAGGAGGAGTGAGCCCAAGGGAATCCTGGATAAAACATTTCAGACACAGGGAATAGCAGCTGGACAAGGCCCGAAACTTACTAACTGCATGCCTTTGTGTACATCACTTTATCTGTCTGAGTTTCACCATTCCCATCTGTAAAGTGAGGAAGATAATACTGTAGTGTAAGGAGACTGTGAAAACTAAATGAGACAATATGTGTTCGATGTTATGGCATATAATAGATGCTTATGGGTGGTAGCTGTTTTTCTTTTAAGCCTTGAACATAGCCAAACCACTTTCTTTCTATTAGTTATGGATAGGAAAGTTAAACAAACAACAAGGGCTAGGGAAATCCAGAAACTTTCAAATTTTGGGAAAAAAAAAAGTATGTTGAAAATCAAAATACTAGAAGCTCAAAACCTCAAAGCATCTGATCAACGCCATTTCTCTATCGCTTAAACTCCTCACTTCTTTTCTTTGAGGTGAATTTTACTCTCATATGTTGGTTTCCTCCACATCTACCGTACAAGGACAACGGTTTGTGTGTGAGCCTGTTTGAGGTGTACCAAGTCGTAAGAGTCAAACATCCTTTTCATTGCCAAAGAAGAATATGTAGCCAAACCCTAACACAGCTTGAACTCGGATGGAGTATCCTCTAAATTCTGAACAAGTTTTCAATTTGGCTAGAAAGACTAGCACCCCCTCAAAATTCAGTACTTACCAAAGAGAAAAATCCAGCAAAGCAAGTCTCTTTTCACTTTGCACATAAGGATTAAACAACATGGCTGTTTAATAACAAAACCACAATTCATACCAGATAATTCGAAATATGTTTGCACATATTTAAAGCTTACAGATAAATCTAATTTAGAAAAAATGTAATTTTTAGTTCCTCACTTACTCATCCTTCTTTTTTGTTTTAATTGTGGGTGGGTGTCATTCCAAGCACTCTGAACAGTCCCATGGAATTTGGAAAGTTCAGCTCTGCTGCATGTTTCACAAGCTCCATTTCTCACGCAATGGCAAAAGACGGAAGACCTGAGGACATGTTCATGGTGGCTTTCTCCCAGTGCATCACAGTCTGGAAAGGCCTCTGGCAGAACTACAGACAAATAATCCCAAGATCCATTTGGAAGAAGAAAATGTATGGAAATATCAAGCCCTCTTGGCCCTCTGTAGCCACTGACAACCTTGACTTGATTCCCACAAATTCATGGAGCATCAGGTCCAACATTTTGGATTCCACTTGAGTTCCACAATTAATTAGTTAATTCTATGAGTGACTACCATATACCAAGTGCTGAAAAAGACATTAGAGTTCAGTCAACAATGTCAAAGTTTGCAGAGCAGTCAAGTAAGATAAGGTCTAAAAAGCGTCTACTTGATTCAGTGTAATTTCAAGCCAAGATCAGTCTTGCTCCAAAAGTATTAACTCAGCAGAGTTTTGAGTCACTGTGAAATAGAGCTCATCAGGTTTTTACAATAGTAACAAATACTTCATCTCTGATTATTCATAACTGAAATATACCACTAAGTCAGTGAGCTCCAAAGCCATGAATATGGAGTTAAGTATTTCCCTGGCATCAGAGATTATGGGGCCCATAATGCCCTCAAGAACAATAAAAGGTCTCTCTCACACTCCTTAGAAGGGCACAGGGAAGACTCCTGAACCACTGGCTGTGTATTTTCAGAGCCCAGCTCATGGCTACTGTAACCTAAGTTCAATTGTCTACTCTCTCTCTATCATTCCCATGTCTGGATGTGAGCTGAGGGTACACCAGCTAAGAAAAGTTGTCCAGAAATCCTCATCTGATGCTTAGTGACTCTGAAATAATACAAGATATTTGAGGCACCTTCTTCTTCTTGAGTGGTAATTCCACAATTAATTAGTTAATTCTAAGATATATCTATTGAGTGACTACCCTATACCAAGTGCTGAAAAAGACATTAGGGATATGATATTGAAAAGATATAGCTTATGCCCTCAAATAACTCTCAAAGGAGAAAGATAAGTAAATAGGCATTGAAAATATTTTTTCCTAAGTATAATATTTAAATGCATCAGGTTTCATAGCAGTAATAAGAAAGAACATCTAACATAAGCCTAGAATTGAAAAGAATATGTGTTCAATGCTACAGCATATGCTCAAAGGTAATAGTTGTTTTTCTTTTGTGCCTTGAAAATAGCCAAACCACTTTCTGTTATTTATGGATAGGAACATGAAATAAATGGAAAGGGCTAGGAAAATCCAGCACCTTTACAAATTTGAGAAAAAAAGTACGTTGGTAATCAAAATATAAGAAGTTCAAATCTCTAAGCATTTGATTAAAGGCAGTTCTTCTCTGTCTTTTAAACTCCTCATGTCTTTGCTTCATTTTCAGGTAAATTTTGCTGTCATCTGTTGGTTTCTCCACATTTACATCATAAGGACAACTGTTTGTATATAAGAAGCCAGACAAATAATGAGACCAAGAAAGAGATTATTCCAGGCAGAGGCAAGAACATAAGCAAAAACCCAGAGGAAAGAAAGAAAATGGCTCATTGAGCAACTTCAAGTATTTTAATATGGCCATAAGGTAGTACAAGAGGAAAGATGGCAAATGCTAAAGCTAGAGAGATTAAAAAATAAAAAGAAATCAGAGCATCCAGGACTTCTTTACTTGCTTACAAGTCTGACTTTATTATAAGGATGATAGCAAATTTTGGGAGAATTTTAATCTGGTGAAAGAAATGATCAAATGTCTATTTTGTAATGCTTTGTAAAACTCTGAAGCATAGAGAAAAGGGTCAGGGAAAATCAGTTAGGAGTCTAAGGCAGTGATCAAGAGACAGACAATGGGAGCCTGAACTGAGACACTGACACTGAATATGACCAGAGATGGAGAAGATGAGAGAGGATTAGAATACAGACAGTCTTTGAGATTATTTGTGGGGAACAATGAAGGTGGAGTCAAGAATGGTTTTTGAATGAGGCAACTAGGTGGTAGCATTCATGGAAACAGGAAGAATAGGAAAAGCAGAGCACAGCATAATGAGTTCAGTACGGACACATCAAATGTTGGGTAGCAGAAGAACATCCAAGCAAAAAAATCTAGTAAGGAGTTGGAAACAGAGATTTTGGTCTCAGTATATAATTGACTTTTAAATTCTTTACCCTATATGTAGTAGTTGATCTCATAAATAGATGATGTCACAAAGGGACTATGTATTTAGTGTTTAATTCTAACAAGATCACAACAAAATCTCAGCAAGACCAACTATTAAGAGATTGGTCAAGAGCCATCACAAGGTAGAGTGGAGAACCTCTTTGAGAGTGAGGAGTCTCAGATGCCAAGGAAGAGTTCGGCTCAGCTGAAGAGTTTCACAGAGAAGAGTTCAGTCAACAATGTCAAAGTTTGCAGAGCAGTCAAGTAAGATAAGGTCTAAAAAGTATCTACTTGATTCAGTGTAATTTCAAGCCAAGATCAGTCTTGTTCCAAAAGTATTAACTCAGCAGAGTTTTGAGTCACTGCGAAATAGAGCTCATCAGGTTTTTACAATAGTAACAAATGCTTCATCTCTTATTATTCATAACTGAAATATACCACTAAGTCAACGAGCTCCAAGTCTCTTCAACTTCAATGTTTTGAGGATGAACCTAAAAATTGAACTTTTCCTGAATAAAAACGGCTTGGACTATTTTTGTTTTTCCTCTTCTATCAAGTAGTGAGCCAATGCTCAGGCATTCTTAACTCAGAGATGTAATAAATTCATCCACTGTTTAGGGTGGGGTATTCCAGACAACTTTCCTGCTGTGTGTCCTTAAAGTGAAGGTCAAATAGAGTTCACTGATAAATGTAAAGTAAGCAAGTGCCCCTGCATTAGTATTTGATTTGTTCAGCAATATCCATTTTTAATGAAGAAAAGTCTTCTCCAAGATTGTTCTTAAAGGGTATTGTGAACAATGTTATTATTGTCTTAAATGTATTATCTTTGATTTGGAGTTGTACAAGACATGTTCAATATTATTTGTGGTATCTCAATTGGAAAAATAAAATTTGATTTTTCCAGAAAGTTCAAAGCTTCTTGCTGTAATATTGCTTTGTCATCTAGATATATCTTGAAGACTTAAATATACAATCAGTAAGTATATTTCTTACATCTTTTCTAATATGGAAGCCATTGGGGTAAAATCAATACTCTCATAGCTCAGTATGGAGCAAACCTCAAAAACCATGGAAGTATATGAAAAATGTATCTTCCGCCAATTTTTCTTACTGAAATCCCAGTACTATTGACAGTAGATGATCTTTATCTATTTGGGATGGCTTCAGAAACAGCTTCTGGATCCAAGATGTCATGATGAATTGGAATCACTCAAATCATCGAGTAATTCCATGCAGTTACGTAAGCTTGACATTCAACCTTTGAAAGAGTCAGTTACATATTTGGAAATAAAAGTGATGGAACAATTCTATTTCCATAAAACTTTCATGTTGCCAACTTTCCACAAGGTGAAGGATTAACAATAGGCCAATGAGAGTATACAAAATACTTCTATTTAATTCAAGGTTTTAAAAAATTATTAATGTGGTAAGAATATTTAATATAATATCTACCCTCAGCACATTTTTAAGCACATAGTACATTGTTGATGATAGGTACAAAGTTGTACAGCAGATCTCCGGATTCATCTTGCTTGCCCAAAACTTTATGCCTGATAATTAGTAATTCCCTATTGACCCCCGCCACCAGTCCCTGGATACACCATTGCTTTCTTTGACTATGAATTTGACTATTTTAGATATTTCACATGAGTGGAATCATGCAGTCTTTGTCTTTCAGTGGCTGGTTTATTTTGCTAAATGTTCTCAAGGTTCATACATATTATTGCATATTAAAGAATTTCCTTCTTTTTAAAGGCTGAATGCTATTATATTGTGCATATATATCACATTTTCTTTATCCACTCACTTGTCAATAAACTTTTGGACTGTTTCCACATCTTGGCTACTGTGAATGGTGCTGCAGTGAACACAGGAATGCTAAAATCTCTTTGAAATTCTAGTTTTAATTCTTTTGGATAAATACCCAGAAATGAGATCACTGGATCATATGGTAGTTCTATTTTTTATATTTCTACACTATTTTCCATAGTGGCTGCACCACTGTGCATTCCCATTAACATTGTACAAAAGTTCCAATTTCGCCACATCCTCAATAACACTTCTTATATTTTGTATGTTTTTTCAAATAATAGTCATCCTGACAAGTGGGAGCTGATATCTCATTATAATTATGATTTGCATTTTCCAGATGATTAGTGACGTTGATATTTAGCTTGGCTTTCTTCATAAGAGGTGATTTTTTTTTTTTTCTCACAGTGAACTACATAGAAATTCAGGTCAACATTAGAAACAAATTAATATATAAGTCTCAATTGCCCCATCCCTGAATGTCCACATGTAATCAAACATCATTAGTAATTATAACTGTCATTTATTAATTACTATGTATTAGTTACCTGGCTAAGCACTCGACATTAATTGTCTCATTTAACTCTACCCACAACCCTATGAGGGATTTCTATTACACATGCTTGGTATGTGAAGCACCTGAGGCTTAAAGAGGTTAAGTGGTGTCACACATATTCATTCAGTTTGTATGTGGCCTAGACAGAAATCCATTTCAAATCTCTAACTCCAGAGTCCAAGAGCTTAACCATTTTAACTGGAAAAATTAAGACATTCATTGCACATGGACAAATTCACATAAAATACCCAGCCTCTGTCGTGTGCCCAGATTCTCACAGACACTTTTTCTTTAAAACTCGATTCGGGCTATTTGTCTAACCCATGAGGTGAAATTAGGTTACTGCAGACTGATTTATTATGCATTTTTTCTCTCCAAGAATAAGTGAAGCCTTCTTTTGATGTGCAGAAATTGTGTGGAAAAAATTAAGATGACTGGCAAAATAGCCCTTCCGTCAACACTCTCGGCTTTTCTATGAGAGTTTGCCCCATTCAGTTTTTTCAACAAGCCTTTCTAAGGATGCATGGAACTCAACCTATAACCAGGCTCTGGAGTAGACACAAAAGAGAATGGTTCCCTGCTTTTAATGAAGGTAGTAGCTTATATAGGAAGATGGTTAACTTACCTGAAATCTATGTCTATATACAAGCTTCAGCTAATACACTCCAAACTACCGTGCTGAGGATAGCAGGAAAGGGAGAAAAATTGCCCATATTTCCAGATACACAAGCCCTTTGTTTCTCATCTTAAGATACAGATGAAAGGAGAAACATCTGTCTTTGATTTCCTGACCACTGTCACTTTTGAGTCTTTGCAGTTTGTGAGATTTCTATACGCTGGGAAGCCATAAGAGCGCCGCAAATAAGATGAGTATGTTAGCAACAAGTAGACAAAGACAAGCATCTTTGTCTGATGTCCTGGTAAATGAGACAGGTCTCAGCCTTCAGCAGAGTTTTATGCTTTTCTGCAGGACTCCACACAATTGCACATCAGTTCAAGCAATTGCATTAGCACAGGAGTGCTGAGTTGTTCCAAAGAGAATGAGTGAGCCAATAGCTATAGCTGGCAGTCAATGAAGGGAAAATGTGCTCTGAACATAGTGAGTCACCCAAACAGACAGGAGGGAGTGTGTGCCAATTTACCCTGGATACTCTGCCAGAGCTCACATACTCAGCAGGGTCAGAATTTGCAGAGGAGGTGAGTTCTGCTGCAGTTCAAGAGAATCAGGCAGTAGCTGTAGGGAAATGGAAGGGTGGTGTTTTTTCTGCTGGTGTCAGCATTAAATTCCCATAGTTCCAAGCGTCCAGGGACTTGCCTCTAAAGAAAGCATAAGTCTGAAAGGCACCAGAGGAGGCTAACCATTGAAGGTTCCACTCACATGTCTCAAGCTCACACCAGGCATGCCCTGTTCAGGACTTCTGGTTGCAAGTCCCATTCCACCTGAAGTTACTTCCTGTTGCATTTTCTTCTGTACTTTAAAATGCCAGCAAATTTATATGCTTCATGTTTACTCCCTAGCTACTTATCAGAAAAAGGGGTGTGTTAGATAAGCTTACAATGTAAGTGGTTGTGTTCAGAAATCTGTTTATGATGAATAAGTCTAATTGACTTATTCTAAAAAAAATAACAGTTTATTGAAGCCAACATGAAAATAAAACAGAAATGTATTTGGCTGTCAATATGGCATTATGAACTCATCTTTTCCTGCAATAATGAAGGCAGAAGGGTCAGGACAGAAGATGTACTAATCCTAAAGGAAGAATCATCTTTTCTCTGAAACACGGGTATGATAATGCATTTACACTACAGCTCTCACACTTTTAAGCATAAGAATCCCTCAAGGAGCTTATTAAGAATGCAGTAAGAATCCTCATAGATTGTGATCCAGTAAGATTCTGCATTTTTAACAAGCATCCAAAGTGATGCTATCTTACAATACATGAAACCACTTAGCAAGTGGCATTTAAGGGACAATTGGAAGGACCTTCTGGCTAAATATTATCTTCATACTTAAATACTTAGCTGCTTTACTTTGAATCTTGAAGGCTTTTCTGTTTTCTGGTAGGTGATGGAGAAGAGAAGCCGAAAGGACTGCTACACAAGCTTTACACCTTTATAAGATAAACTTTTACTAGAGATTAAATGACAACCAGCTAACAACAATAGACAGAAATCTGGAGGCTAGAAAAGGATGTGGGAATGATAGAGTAGGTGAGACAGACCCAAAGCTTTGTCAGAGCCACAGCCTCTTATCTGAGCAGGGAAGTACCTTGGATTCTGTTGTTGGAATTGTTCTTTCATCCAATATATAGACATCGAATGTCTGCTTTGTAAAATCACTATGCTTGGTGCCCCAAAAAAGATGCCATATTCTTGTAAGTTAGATACAAATATATCAGAATGACTAGAAGGTTTGTTCTTTTGTTGTTGTTGTTGTGGAGTTCTGTTTGGTTTTTGTTTTTGAGATGGAATTTTGCTCTTGTTACCCAGGCTGAAGTACAATGGCACAATCTCGGCTCACTGCAACCTCCGCCTCCAGAGTTCAAGAGATTCTCTCACCTCAGCCTTCAGAGTACCTGGGACTACAGGCACCTGCCACCATGCCCGGCTAATTTTTGTATTTTTAGTAGAAACAGCGTTTCACCATATTGGCCACGCTGGTTTCAACCCCTGACCTCAGGTGATCCACCCGCCTCAGCCTCCCAAAATGCTGAAATTACAAGCATGAGCCACCACCTTGCCAAAGGTTTGTTGTTTAAAAGAACAATTACTGAGTCCCACCTGCCCCTGACGTAATTGAGATAATACATAGCATGCTTGATCTCTAATGTCGATGGTCTTCTCTTCAGCTTGCCTTCTTAACCTGCTACTTTGTTTGGGTTGTGAAAGACAAGATACCTAGCATGTTGTTAGAAATGTGGTAAGAGATAGCTAAATGTTTTTTAAAAAATTAAGGAGAATTGGAGAAGGGGAAATTTATGTGGGATTGAAGACATGCAGAAAGGGAAGGGATCCAGTCCTATGGGGCATATCTCATTGCATAGGTGCATGTCTTGTGGAGTGAGCTAGTGAGAAATTTCTCAGTTGACTGGTACTGAAATAACACTGAAGCAAAGAAATATCTAGTACGCTATTTTCGCTACATGGTGCAAAGGGAGTCTAAGCACTACAAGACTTCAATATAATCTGCTACTATGAATGCCTTACATGAGCCATATCATCAGGAAAATCCAAGAACAGGAGTAGTTTCCAAGTCAGGTATGTTCAAAGCTGAGATAAGGTAACGTCTTATCTCATGTGTGAGATTCAGACCAATAGGAAATGGTAATGAGGGTAACTATGAGAAGGAGGCTGTAAACCTTCCAGAATTTGTAGAAATCTTGGAAGGACGCCCTGAATTTGAAGATGTGATATAATTTTATTTACATTTTAGTAGGTGGGGTAACCCAGGCTGACAACTTAAATACATAAAAGAATGTAAAATATCTTTATATCTCTACACTTCCTCTCTCACTTCCCACACATATGTCTTGGTCTTTAAGGATATTACTCATGGGAGTATGAGATACACTCACAATGTCAAATGCAGGATGTTTCCATGTGCAGGAAATAAATGGGAGGGGAAGCCAGAATGGTCTCTGTGTAAAATAGGAAATATGAGGCAAGACATTTTTCAGCAGGACTGATTAGACAGGATTCATAGACAACGTGAGGTCAAAGCCCAATTCTAAAGAATTAGAATCAGAATAGTATGTTGAAATTGATAGGCAATTGTATGGGCAGGAAAGCTCAAACCACAATGAAAAGTTATTAAGAAGGACAAGTTGGGCATAAACAAGAAAGGACTAGCCAGGGCCAGACTACAGAATGTATTGCAAATGCCTCTTAAAAGTATGGAATGGCCTAAGTCAACTTTGGAGGACCTGGTCTGACAGTGTAGTGTAGGGAGAGGCTCCTGATTCTGTGTGGTCTTGAAGATGAATTCATACACATATTTTTAAGATCTTCTGGGCCTTCATCTCCTCGGGACCCATCTGGAAAGAGAGTTACAGCATCCAATGTCTTACAAACAATACTCAGCTCCATCCAGGTCTCTATGGATGATCAGAGGCCATGAGGTCTGCACCCCTGACTCTTTATTTAAGAGATATGAAGACTCACCCCATCACCTCCACAATATTTCTTGCCTGAGAATCCCACAGCTTTATTACTCAGACAGTATAGATCCTTAAGAGTGGGGTGGGTCATGCATATGAGCAGCAGCACCTTCCAGCTCAGCAAGTTCACATACCTCAGTAGTGTGTGGCCAATTTTCTGTCAGGCCACCAAGTAAAAAACAAGTATGACTAATTGTGGTTGGAAAGAACAATGACCCAGAAACACCCTTTGTGGAAGAACCAATGCTGATTGTGAGGTTTTGCTCTCAAGAGACAGAGTATATTCCTGGTCTATTCATTGTCCCTTTGTTTCTAGGGAGCCATGGGCTAATTACCTGCAGCTCTGCTTCTTGAAATTTCATCTGTGTTTGCGGAACTGCTCCTTCTCTTTTTATGTTCACAGTATTGGCCTCTACAGCACCCTCTACATCCAATTCCAATTTCAAAGCCACCCTTCACAAAGTTAAAGTGAAATTGGGTCAGGTAGATTGTATGAGTATATTCCTTTACGAATCCATGCCATAGCATGTGAGCCCAAATCCTCATGTCTCAGGACTCAACATTAAAAGAAGAAATATAAGCAAAGCCTTTCTCGGGTTCTGCTTGTGGAAAAACAAAGCAGCAGTGTGGAGCTGAGAGCGAAGGACCAGCTGATCTAGGCAGTATTAAAAGAAGAGAATGAAAATGGAGGGGAGAGGGAAATACAAGAAGCTTGCAGAATACCAAACTCTAAATAAAGCAGGAAGAAGAGGAAGAGATACAAGAGAAATGCAAGATACAGGGAAATACAAGAAGCTTGCAGAATACCTAACTCTCTAAAGAAAGCTGGAAGAACAGGAAGAGATACCTAACTCTCTAAATAAAGCAGGAGGAACACTACAATCCTCAGCACTTTAGGAACTTGGAACCTCCCTGGAGCTGAGGATGTTCACAGGATTCCCCCATCCCTCCATCGCACACCCCACACTACTTATTTTTATCTATCATATCCCATCAAATCTCACCAACACAGTGTCTCATTTCCTCAGGGCCTTATGCAAATATTGTCTAAACAGTCAACATAGATACAGGGGACATAAGAATATCCCCTTGCTCAGAGGTAGGCAGGCTATCCAACAAAGTTGTTCTATGTTTTCAGGAGGCTCAGACATAATAGGACCACACTGTGGTATGTGCATGAACTGTTTTTCACATTGTGGTCCAATATGTCTGGCCATTAATGCCATTCACCAAATATCTCTAAATTTCCCCTTGGGCATACAGGAAATTACATTTCCACATCCTTGAAAGGTCTTGTGTTTTTCCCTGGCCTTTGAAGTGGTTTTGTGATTTGATTTGACTATGAAATGTGAGAAGTGACATGTAGCACTTCCAGGCAGGGGCTTGAAGAGCCTATGGATGACTCACCATCTTCCCTTTGCTGCTTCAGTCACTGTAGAGCATGTGTTCATAGGAAGATTTCATTGGCCAGAGGCTGTGGGCAACTATAATGAGCAGAGCCCCCAATTCCCGCTTAAACACATCGGAAATGAAGCATGAAAAAGAAATAAACCTTTCTTATCATTTTCATCCACCAAAATTTTGGGAGTTACTTGTTCCTACAGGATAACTTGGCCTGTCCACACTGATATATATTCATATGCATTCTAACAGTGCTTTTCTGAAAACAGGAACTAAATGCACTTGATTTTTATCTATGCATGTTTCTCTTGTGGGAAAAGGAATGTAATATGTGGCAGACAAGAAGACAGAGCGCTAACTGTAGAAGAAAAGATAGTTTATTGCATGCTAAGAAGCATTAGCTTGTACAAAATCCTTTCTTCCTAAATCCACCCAAATAGCTCTGGTTCCTGAGATTTTATTTATCCTTGATTTAGTTACTCTTATGACTTCTTTTCCTATTGATTCTTCCTCCTTCATTTTGTGACTGTTTGCCTCCAGAGTGCTCGATGACCACCACAACCTACAACACTCTGCTTCTAATCTGCCTCTTAGAATTGGGAGTAAATTAGGAGCAATTAGGTTTTAAATGAAGAACTAAAGAATGCCTCTGTGAGTACAAGAGTTAAACTGTCACACTGATCCTTTAAAATAATAATAAAATAAACATTTCATAACCCTTTCTGGCATATTATGCATTACAATGGTCATCGTATTTTTTCCTCCTTTAAGCTCTGTTGGACTTGATAGTGATTATTTTTTATTCTTATAGCCCCTGCATCTATGTTGACTGCTTAGACATTATGTTTGCATAATGCTATACTTATGTCTCTATTTCTATTATGAAGGTTACTGGATAATGGCAATCAGTGATAGCTTGCATAATCTTTCTCAAGTATTTGTTCTTCCCTGTAAGAAAATGTTCATTCCCTGTCTTTGCCATGTGATTTGCTGGGTCTCCTGTTGGAATATACACCCCTACCCCACTGAAATTGGGCTTGGCCCTATGATGTACTATAGCCAATGGAACATGGGCAGATGTGATGTAAACCATGCATGCAAGCTAAGTGACATGATCATTTTCCTCCTGCTCTTTTGCTCTTTCCCCTCTGCCACCAGACTGTACCATATTGTGACCCCTCCAGCAACCTGGGGTTCAGAAGAAGACACATGGAGCAGAACTGAAAAAGCAGCCAGCAGCCATAGCCAATTCATAGCTAAAGACTCCGCTATAAGAAAGGAATAGATGTTTGTTTCAATCTGCTGAGATTTGGGGATTATTTGATATCACAGCTATCGGTATTTTACCAAGGCTTTGACTAGAATGGCATGTTTTCAGATATGACCAGATTGAGGAATTGAAATTGACTTCACAGAGCCAATGAAAAATGGTTCCCTTATAAGGTTTCTGACCTGTGGTAAATAAAAATATCACTTTCTTCTTCTTTTTTTCTTTTTTTTAGAGGCACAGTCTCAGTCTGTTACCCAGGCTGGAGTATAGTGGTGTGATCTCCACTCATTGCAACTGTTGCTTCCCAGGTTGAAGTGATTCTCATGCCTCAGCCACCTGAGTAGCTGGGATTACAGGTATCTGCCACCATACCCAGCTAATTTTTGTATTTTTTAGTAGAAATGGGTTTTGCCATGTTGGCTAGGCTGGTCTCGAACTCTTGGCCTCAAGCAATCCACGTGCCTCAGCCTCCCAAAGTGCTGGGATTATAGGTGACAGCCACTGTTCCCAGCCAAGAATGTCACTTTCTAGCAGGCCCAGAAATCTTGAGATATTTTGGGACCTCAAGAAGAGAAATCTGTATAGGTATTACAAGCACAGTCTAATGGCGAATACTTGGCTTGGCTTCTGGCCTCAAGGCTTTCAAAAAGTCGATTTAGAAATTCCTTATAAAAGTTCTGGTAAAATCAACTTAAAAAGAGTCTATATAACTGATCACCACTTTTTATATGCTTTATGCAAATAACCAGGCTAAATATAATGAGACCAACATTTATTTTGCAAATAAATTGGTCCTACTATAATTTATTCTTGGTAGAAATGAGAAAACTGGGGAAAGAAAAATTTAGATTCTAGCCCTGAGCATTGTTTTGAATTTTTATTATTTCCACACAATTTGAGCTAATCCTGAATTATTTCCTGGCTATTAGAAGTCTCTAAAAAAGAACGAGGTTTTAAATTTCCTCATGACGCTTTTAGTTGACGTCTTATAGAATAGGTTCTTTTTATTATTGTTCTGGCATACTTCTCTTTTGACGGTAACATTTGTGTGCACTATATTTCTACTAAGTTATTAATATATCTCATTGTTTTGCTGAGAAAATGGAAGTCATAGTGTTCTGAAGACTAGAAATGATTCAAAAGCCTTTGAATCTACCCCATTTGGAATCCTATTGAGCCTGATGTTTTTCATTGCCAGTGTGTTGCTACTAAAGCTACAACATATTAAACACCCTTCCTAAAAGCTCAGAGACTATTAAGGAAGAGGAGGGTGCATGAGATTGTCACAGCTGGATTAGATGGCTGAATTGTGAAGGCCAAAGCAATTTCATCTTGGGTGCTAATCTACCATGTTGGTTTCTGATTAACCCAAACTATGGGAGTGCCTCTGAGATTTCTAGTTTATCTACTGTCCTTTGTGTAAGAACACGTATTTACCAAACATCCTGCCCTTAAGGGCAAATTCCTATTCCCTTTCTCCAATGCATATGTGTGCCTCCCTATAGCCTATAATCTGGGGTCTAGCGGGGATAATGGTGCTGGGATCCACCATCTTGTCTCACTACTGGCCAATACACAAACATAGCTTCTGTTCATCAGCTCCCATTAAATGTTTCTTTGTAAGAAAAAAAAAAGTAAGGAAAAGAAAACCTGGATATTACTAAAAAGCAGTATTCCTATTTTTGAAAGTACTTTCACACTTCATTTTATAAAGAGCTGGGAGTAATGGAATCATGAGCTTTGGCTTCAAGTAGACCTGTCACTTTACGAGCTGCTTCACCCTGACAAACATAAAACACCCTCCCAACAGCACTTTTTCCTCTGTGGCTCTATCAGAGGCCAGTTTTTCTTCACACCCCAATCAGAACCCTGTTAACTAACTTGGGATCAAGAAGACTCTTGACTGCAATTCTTTGAATATAATATTATATGAAAGTCCATTGCTATATTCCGTAAAAAGGAAATCCAAAAACAAACTCATTAGTCACCATTAAGATTATTCTGGCAGCAACTTCCTACTGGAAACTAACAGTAAAAAAAGAAAAAAGAAAAAAAGAAAAAAAAAGGTTAAATGCTTAAATATTTCAGTATAAACTATATAAACTATTTTTCAGCAAAAAAGAAATAGAATTTGTTGATGAGGGAACATAGTTATCACATGGATTGATGGCTAGTTATAAAAGAGGAAATACATCTTAACACTGGAAAATCAGGCTGTCCACATCACCATCTTTAAAAGGGGGATGATCAGACATGATGACCCCCAGTATGATGTAGTATGAAGTTCACACAACATCTATAAAGAATTTTTGTTAGAAAAGATGGGCCTGGCACGGTGGCTCACGTGTGTAATCCCAGCACTTTGAGAGGCCGAGGCAAGCAGATCATGAGGTCAAGAGATTGAGACCATCCTGGCCAACATGGTGAAACCCAGTCTCTACTAAAAAAAAATACAAAAATTAGCTGGGCCTGGTGGCGAGTGCCTGTAGTCCTAGCTACTCAGGAGGCTGAGGCAGGAGAATTGCTTGAATCCGGGAGGCAGAGGTTGCAGTGAGCCGAGATCGTGCCACTGCACTCCAGCCTGGCGCCTGGCAACAGAGCAAGACTCTGTTTCAAAAAAAAGAAAAGAAAAGATGAACTCGAGTCTAATCAAGTCTTTAGATAAAACTTTAAATTTATAGGAAATATGGAGAATATAGAACAGGTAAATGTCTGCTCAATATAACCTTGCCTCCTTTTTATGTATTAATTCATATTCTTATTCATTTTTACTTGAGAAGTTATTTTTATTATCCATGTTCCCTGTGGAATATAAGCTCCAACAGCACAAGCCCTTGTACTGACGAGTCAACACTCCTTTCTCATGGTCTATTATCATGTTTAGAACATATTAGGTTTTCAATAAGAATGTATTAAATGAATAAATGAATGAACAAGCTATTTTAACCTCACCAAACTTGTTTACAGGTTAGGAAGTAATCACTTGTCTTCAGAATTTAAGGCATTCTACAGTAAAATCAGCTTGGTTTCTTCAACCAGCACATGGCACGGAAAAAAAAAAGAGAGAGGAGGAATCTGTTCTAGATTAAAAGAAACTGAAGCAACTTAACAACTAAATGTAAACTATAAATTATGTAATCCTGATTCAAGCAAACATTAGAAAGGCATTTTTCTGTGATAATTGGGAAAATTTGAGTAGGCTTAGGTAATAATTGATACAAGAAATTACTACCGATTTTGTTAAGAATAATAATCAGGTTGCAATTATAAAACAAAATGTTCTCACGTCTTAATTTTTTTCTGGTTTCCACTTTCATTTTATATTCAGGTGGTACATATGCAGGTTTGTTACATGGGTATACTGCATGACACTGAGGTTTGGAATACAAATGATCCCATCACCCAGGTAATGAGCATAGTACTTAATAGGTAGTTTTTCAGCCCTGTATATTTAGGTGTGAATTTCATGACATCAAGGAGATCTCTTTCAAATACTTCAGCACAGACAGCTTCTCAGACAGATGTGATAGGTAAAGCAAATACAGAAACATGCTGATAATTATTCAATTTGATGGAAGATATTTGGGGCTCATTTTATTTCTTCCACTTTTGTGTATGTTAAAATTTTTATAGGATATAAATTTATTAATAAAATAAAAATAATATTATCTGTGAATTTTCCTTTTTCTCCCTTGTCCCATAATCCCACATGTGATTCTATTGATCCTCACCTCCTAGATGAATCCTGGATTCTTTCAATTTGCTCCATCTCTATTGGTGCCATCCTGGCCCCAAACACCATTAGCTCTCTCCTCATGTACCAAGAAGCCTGCCTATTGGTCCCTCTCCTCTTCCCTAAAATATATTCTTCACATAGCAACCAAAAATTTAATGGGACAATGTTACTTCCTTCTTAAAATCGTTCAGAGGCTTCACTCTTAGTATAAAAAAACCTAAAAACCTATCTCTGGTTTATAAGATCTGCCCCATGCCTACTTGTCTGACCTACTTCATCTTCCACCACTTTTCCTGTGTCCTCATCATTCCAGCTACACTACCCTAAATTGCATTCCTCCAACATACCAACGTCTTCCCAGTCTCAAGGACTTTGCTGTCATTCTTCCTTCCTGGCTTGATGCTGGTGTGTCTGTACCACTCAGTTATCTGCTTAAAGGTATCTCATCAGAAAGACCACCCAGTCACATGATCCCAGCACCTTCCTTTAACTCTCTGGATAGTACCTATCATGATACCATCTATTTTGTTTTTTTATTTTTCTTAATTTTACTTAAGTGTTTATTTTTACTATCCATCTATTACCATGTTTGTCACATAATAGGTGTTCAAAACAAATGTGTTAAATGAATAAATGAACAAGCTATTTTAACTCATCAAACTTGTTTCTATGTCTGTAAAATTGAGATAACAATACTTCCCTGAGAGGGGTATAAGGGTTAAATGAGGTGTTGAACAGAGAATGCATGGTCCAATTCTTGTCATACTAAAGATGTTTTATAAATGGTATCTATAGCTCAGCAAGAGAAGTCAGACTTCCCCTACTTTCAAGAAAGAATGTGTGGTGTATAATTCTATTTATACAAATTCTAGAAAATGCAAGGTAATCCAAAGTGACAGAAAGAAATTCATGGATTCCTTGGGAAGAAAGGGTTAGGTAGGAGAGCTAGGCATAAGAAATTTGGGGGAGGGAGGTGATGAATATGCTCATTATTGTAATTGTGGTGATGCTTTATTAACCACAATGTACATATCTGTCAAAATATTGCAAATTGTACACTTTTAAAATGTGCAGTTTATTGCAAGCTTATCACACATTATTGCATTTATTGCATGCTTGTATACTCAAAGCTGTTCTTAAAAAAAGGGCAAAATCCAAAAAAAAGGTAGCAAAAAATTAAATAAAATAAATAGAATCTATTTCTTTCACATACATCATGCCTCTGATCCTCACAGTAGCAGTATATAATAGGGCAGGAATTATTGCCCCCATTTGGCAGACAAGAAAATGGTGGCACAAAAAGTTCAGGAAGATGATTCTGGATTGCACTTTCAACTTTTTAATCTGGGTGTGATCAACTTTCCACACAGTTGACCACACCCAGAAAAAAAACCTAGTTATTATTATTTAGCACTTGCAATGATCCTCGCCCAAGGTCCCAAGGTCCCTTGCTGACAGAGCAGGAGCATCACAATCTTGGACAAGCACCGCCATTTTAAAGTTCACCTTGATTAAAAACTGCCTAAATCCAAAGAGCATCAGCCTAATGGCTAAGGTCAGCATGACCATAAACCACAAATGACATCTCCAACCAGAAACATTCCAACCATAAGACAAACCCCTCCCCAACCAGAGACACACCAACCCTGCAATAAACTTCACTCCCACAGAAAAACATTCCAAGACAGTGATAAGTTCTCTCACCCTGAACCCCTAAATACTCTTAGTCTGTAAGAGAGCATGCTCCTGACCAAAAATCAGCCAGAAGCCCCTCTCACGTTTATTCTCCAAAATAAACCTGTCTTTGACTGTTGAGCCACTTTTTGTGTTTCTTTCCTCTTTCTTTAATTCTAACACTTGCCCTTTCCTCCCACTCTGTACCTGCTTATTCCTGGAGTGGAAGGTAATGGGCCTGCTGAGACTGGGCAGGCTGCCCCTCAGTACCAAGTCTGTGCTCCATGCTCCAAAGGCCCAGCTAAGTTCTAAGTATTGGACTGAGCAGCTCTCCTAAGTGGAGCAGGTCTGTTGCCTTTGTGCCAATATGCAGCTTTATAAACACATGGAACCATGTAAAATGTGTTCTGTACCTTCTCAAGAAGGAATGTGCTAGAGCAGCCCAGTTATCCCTCTGCATCAGACAATTCCCATGTGCCTGACTATAGAGCTGACCACTCTCACGCATACACAGTTTCAAAGCTGAGCAGTTAAGTCAACTTCTCCAGCAATTGTATAACTAATGATCCATGTGTATAACTGCTTTAATCTCTATGGATAGTGTTCCTTTAACTTACACTGATTTTCAGGTGAATGAGTCCGCTTACTTTATTTGACAATCACTTATCATGCCACTAGTTCTGGAGGTTATTTTCACTCCTAGAGCTCCTTAGGTTTTTGTTGTAATCACAGCCAATAAGATCCACGGCCCATGAAATTTTACATAATCCATTTTTCTAAATAAATCTTATTCTTTGGCTCTCTGTATATCCTATACATCAGCCATGTTGCATTGCTCCCTGTTTCCTGAATATCCTCCTGAGCATTTGATTTTCCAAACCTTTGCTCCCTTGAATAATCCAGCACAGAGATGGCCTATTTATTTATTCATTTATGTGCACCTACTAGGTCCTAACAATTTGACATGGCAGCTTTGCAGAAGGTATAATAAAATAAATGTGTATCAAATTTTAAATGGTATATTTTGTCAAAGGAAAATAAAATATTAGGATTTTTCATTTTGTGGCCCTCCTCTCTAAAGAAATGTTGCCAGGAGCAGTTAGGGGTAGGTTCAGGGCTGATTCTATCGAATCTGCTATTAAGATGTGTCTGCTACAAGTCCCCGCAGTTTTATGATACTTAAGGTATATTCTCCTTAAACATCAGCCATACCAGGTTATGCATTCTATGGAGTGCTGAAATATCCTTAAAATAACCATAGATATAGATATATTTACAGTTGTGATTAGTCCTCCTGACCTCTGCCTTGTAAGCCATTCTTCCCAGCTTCCTTCAACTGAGTCTCACTCAACTGTGGGAACCAGCACTCACCAACAGTCTTACCCCAGCTTGTAAGTGAATCCTTGTGGGTCTTTTCCTTTGAAAAGGAAACTGATAGCAAAAACAAACCTAGATCTATCTGAGGCAATGATTTGATATACTTTTAAATGATGTACAGGTAGTTAAATGTTGAATGTTGGCACATAGAGGATAAAAAATGAGTATAAAATTTCTTCAGACCTGCATACTGAAAGCACAAGAGTTCCTTGTCCTACTAACTACAAAGTCAATGGGAATTGCCAGGCAAAGGGGTGAACAGTGTAGCCCAGTCAGGAAGATAGAGCCAAACAGAATAAGAATCATCTTTAGTGCCAAGGCACATATAAACAAGAGGCAAGGAAGTGCTTGCTTCATCCTAAGGGTGCATAATACTTAAATGTACCTTACAGTTTAGAAAACTCAAAAGATTATTTCAGACAATTCATTTATATATACAGCCACAACCTTGACAATGTGAGGCCATGTCATTCTATTAAGAAATTCTATATGAAGAAGGAAAGGGAAATGTAAGTAGTGTTATAACTGTTTGTATTGTTTGTATGTTATATCGTAACATGAGAATATGCACTAACATTTCTGAAGGAAAAATTGAGACATGATTTGACAAGTATATGTTTATGTAAATTATAAAACACAAAATTTGAAGGTATTATTTACCCTCAGAAAAACTGGTTGTTATGGTGGCTGTATCTATATGCAAGATATTTTAAAAATTGTTTGTAAAAGTGACATATGCAGTAGGCATTTAGTAAAAAGTTGTCGAATTCAATTCAGCTCAACAGTCAGTAAGCAGTTATTGTGCAACCACTGGGATAAAGACAGTATATGCAATTTCACACAAATTTAACAGTCGTGTGGTTTTGACTAATTAGAAGAGTTATTAGAAAATACTTTGACTATATTAAAATGTTTTAAATAGACTTAAATCTTTACTTTTTTTTTTAATCTGTGTCTGCTATTATTATGTTGATAAAGTTAGGCAAATCCAGAACTACAGGTCAAATTCTTTTAGCAAGTATCAAGAATTATATTCCTAGCATGGCATAACATGTTTGCATTAGCCTCTTAACAGTTTTCATTTTCACTGTTCTATTTCTCTTCCATTCTCCCTTCCCCATAAATTCCAAGGCAATTGTCCTAAATACTACTTTTATATTAATCTCCTATTTTAAACTCTTCCTTCCCCATAAATTCCAAAGAAATTTTCTTAAATACTACTTTTATATTAATCTCCTATTTTATACTCTTCCTTCCCCATACATTCCAAAAAAATTTTCCTAGATACTACTTTTATGTTAATCTCCTATTTTAAACTCTTCCATGACTTCCAAACATCTACAAGTCAAAGTAAACTTAGAGGGGGACAATAACTTTTGGATTTTAAACTTGGTTCAATTAGTCTTAGGTAACTAAGTCTTAGCTTAGATGACTCCAGCAGACATCTTCATCTTTCAAATATCTGAATATATGTGATCTTATACAACTGTCTATTGGATGGATCCTCAATAAACTAACATTAACTATCATATGGACACTCAATGCAATTTGTGGTGAATAGCCTGTAATCCCAGCATTTTGGAAGGACAAGACAGGAGGATTCCTTGAGGCCAGGAATTTGAGGCTAGCCTAAGCAACATAGCGAGACCCCATCCCTACAATTAAAAAATATATAAATAAATAAGTGAAATAAATTTGTGGTGAAAAAGTAAAAGGCTAAATTACAGAAAACATGCTTAGTGACCTAAACAAGTTTGTTTTACATTACCAAAAAAATCCAAAGATTAGCAGCTCTTATTGTTAACTTACCTGCTCAGTGATAACATGAACAAGAAGCTCTTTTTGGTTTTCACTCTACATCCTTAACTTTTGGCTTTTCATCCTCATGTTTCTTGCTCAATGGAAAATGGATGTATGCTTCACTCATGTGTTCACATTCAAGGAAAAAAGAGAGAGTCAGGGATGGTCCCAGCCATATTCCTACCTTATCAAGACACAAAATTATTACACAAAGCCACCCCCGACCTGCCACCCAGCAAATTCCACTTATATCTCATTGACCAATACTTAGCCTAATATCTGCCACACTTCTATATAATAATGTATCTTTCTTATATATGTTGTATAAATCAATTGAGATATATAAGAAAGATATATATATTGTGCACCCACTTCATCCCAGTGGGTGCACGATAATGGCTTACTGACGATGAACTGAATTGAATTCAACAACTTTTTACTAAATGCCTACTGCATATGTCACAGTATATATACATATATATATGTAAAACACATACATATATATCTTTCTTATATATGTTATATAAGAAAGACACATTAATAGAAAGAGATTATCTGTTTTTTTTGGCCTCCCAACTGGCAAGGAGAAGGAAATTGGCAATGGATGTTGATGTCTTTCTTGGTGCTCTTTTGGAGTTGGGAAAAGGGATGCTAAGATCCATATAATGTCCCTGACAGTGCCCATTGTCTAGCTGACCTTTGCTGACTTCGTTAAGCCTTTCTGGATGACTCAGGCTCATCTTGACCCTGAAAGGCTTCAGACCCCAGCCACACACTAATATCTGTGTCATCAACTTGATCCCTGCCTAGATGGCACATCCTAATGCCTTTACTGTGGAGTTACTATTTCCCACTACAATAGCTGCTTACTTCCACCTTATACAGAAATCAAGAATGTTCTAGTAAGGTGTATCTTAGCACCTCCTTCTGCCTAATCATACTCTGCTATCAGGTTTATTTGTCATGTAGATCTACCATTCAATTTTTCTGGAGACAGCCTACAAGTTATTTCCTTTTAGAATAAGACAAAAGCTTCCTGGTTCTTGGAATTCCATATTTTGCTCAGTAGCCAAAAGATACTCTTCCCTCACTAGCTCAGGCTTGAGTGAGTTAATGGGGAGGACAGTGAAGGGACTCTGATATCTCTTTCCTCAAACTCTGTCTCTTTTCTCTATTCTTTCACTCTCAAATGCCCATCTGTTATCATTTTTTTTTCTTTCCTCCAGGTCATATTCTTCATCTTCCAAATTCCATTCTCATGGCTAAGCTTAAATACTGCTCAGATGGTCTCTTCTATACAATGTGAGAAAAAGCTACAATGTCTCTCAGGCCCAGCACTTGATATTAAATGAAAATTAAAAGAATTTATAGTCTTTATTCTCTCAAAGCTATTGTCTGTTGGCAAGATCCTATTTATAGTCCCGAAACTTAATATTAACTTTATTTGTATTCTTTCTGAAAAAGTCTTATTTTCAAAGTATTATCCCTTTATAATCTCATGTTTATGTTTATGAGATAAATTTACCCATGTATTTAAGCATGTATTTACCCATGTACTTAAGCTTTCATATTTAGCAATCATCCTAGACATTCCTAAAGACTCTGTTTAAATGTCACTGAATTTAGGGGAGGTTGTCAGCCTTTTCTTTGTGACTCCAAGGCATTTTGATAGTATTACTTATAGCGCCTTTCTTATTATAAATATTTGATTAATACTCTTTCCTTTTTCAGGAAGATCTAGCGTTTATTTCACTTATGTCCATAAATCCATGTAGAGATCCATGATTATATGTTGACTATATGCTTGACAGCATGATTGCTTTTTCTAAGAACACGTTTTCCTTTTAAGTACTGGGTACATTTCAGACTACAGGTTGATTGTCACTACTATGCTTTTGGAGAACAGAATCATTCATGCCAAGCATTGGTATTTTACAAATTAGTCTGTGGAATAAATGTTGGGTATAAGCTTCATTTTAGTTTTTTAGAATTGTTTTAACATACTCACCCATAATATTATTAGATGAGAAAAGGACGATTTAGGTATTATCTCAATTAACTTAGTGTTTAAGAATATTTAAAATAACATTTAATATAAATGATTATGAACTTCTAAACTTTTGAATTCTGCTGTCTCAGAAGTGTTCGCCTGAGAGACTGCGCAGAATAAAATCTAAAACTACCACAAAGTTCAGTAAAGAAAAAAAAACTTACATAGTTAAAACAATAGTTTAAGATGTTATTACGCCTTAACTTTTATTTCTGGAAAAGATTCTTCAAAGCATTATCATTCATCCTAAATATTACTCATGTATCCATTCTTTGAAAACCTAACAGTTTAATGTGTATTCCATGTCATTTTTTGCAAAGAGCTTTATTTTTCAGAAGTCACCATTAGAGGACTTGCCTGCTTTTTAACCTGGTGTCGGCTTTAATTCTCTTTGGAACAATAATCTCCCAACTGTAGTTATAGTTACTACTTTTATCCTAGAAGCTCTCTTTCATCCCATGGGGCTTTCTTCATTATTCCCAAGTTTATCAACAGGGAAGCTACAGTGTTCTTGCAAAATGTCCAAAAGTTGCTTAAAAAGCATGTCATATTTTCCATTTTTATTTAAATTTCTTTCTGATCCAGAGCCTTTCTTTTGGAATGAGACTAATTTCTTTGAAGCCCATGGTTTTCAAATGATAAATCCCACAGCAACATTAGCATCTAACATTCTTAAAAAGCGCCTATGGTGCATAAATTTTCATCAAACACTCTAAATATTTTGTGGTTCTTAATGATATGCTATATTTGAGTCAAGGAGTCATGGGATATATTTAAAAATTCAAAGGACAGAGAAGTACATTGAATTGAAAAGTGATAGTTCCCCTGCACATTCCAATCTACGCTGCAAATCCCCTTTTCCTTGCCAGAAATAACCTTGGTGCACTGTCTTCCTATGCCTGTCCTGTATATCTTGCAGATGTATTTATTCATGTTGATGCTGCTTATTACACACTGGATAACAAAAAGGATGAAACTCTTTACATTTGAGTCAACATCTGGCTTCCATTATATGTTGGATGCTGAAGAAAAAGAAGGAATACAAAGGCAAATTGTACTATTATCTCAGCCTCGGTTTCTTCCTCTGATCACATACACACTAGGAAACATAATGCATACACACAGGCAGTTTTACTTAAATGATGTCATAATTTGCACATTATTCTGCAATGTATTTTGTTCTTACTACATCCTAGTTATCGTCCCATGTCAGAACATTCCTCATCTTTCTTAACAAGAATCTCGTAGCATGGATTTTTCATAATTTATGTTGCCGTCACTTAATTGATAGGTGCTTACATTGTTTATAGTTGTTTTCTATTACAAAAATGTATTTTAAATTCACGTCTTTTTGCATGCATGTTTTTACACGTGTACAAATATTTCTGTAAGACAGATTTCACGAAGTAGAACCAAAAAGTGATAACAATATTTTGTTTTTAATAGATACCACTAAATAACTCCAAAAAGACCGTAACAATTACATTTCACACTATAAAATTCCAAGATTCCGTATACCCTCATCGACACTTAATAGTAAATGATAAATATTTGCATTACATATATATGAAAAAATATATTAAAATAGGCATTCATGTTTCTAGTTCCAATAAGAGAAGTAACAATTTTAAAACCTATTTGCTACTGAAAATTTAAAAGCACAAAAATTTTAACATAACCAACACATGCTATTTTCTGATTACATGGGGTTACAACTGTGTTGGTTATATTTGAGGATGAGCTCCTATAACAAAAAGGATCCAAATACAGTGGCTTAACAAACACAGAAATGAGTTTCTTCCCTGTGTAACAGAGCTGAAAGGAATAGCTCAGATGGGTGGAACATCTAAGCTATAAGCAGTCATTCAGAGACAGATTCCTACAACCTAATTTCTCCCCCATCTGCTGGGATACAAATGAAGCTGGACCCCTGCCACATCCAGAAAAAGTCTTAATGAGTTTTGCTGAACATTTTAATTTCCAGGCCTAGACACATCACTTCTGCTCACATTCTATTAACCAGAACTTGTCCATCTAACTGCTAGAGAGGCTGAGAAACATGATCTAGTTCAGAGGTTTGGACTCAGTCACAACTTTATTTTCATGGGAAAAGGAAAGAACAGATTTTGGTGGAACTCAGTCTCCTTTACTAATGTCCCAATATCATAGTAACATTCAGATAACTGAACTAAATAAAAAAGATGGCATTTCATAAAGGCAAATCCAGAAGAAGATAGTAATTGATATATTTTAAAAGCATGTTTATATATATATATATATATATATATGAGTTTTAAATTACATAGAAATTTCCTTCCAATAATATTTTTTAAAGTGTTTACAACTATTTGGTCCATCCTAGGCCATCCGAAACAACTAGCATTTCTCCTTATCTGTGGAAATATTCTATAAATATTTCAATGGCTTAAAGTTTCCAAGATACCTGAAATTGTCATAACTTTTTCTTTAGTTTGTAGCAGTTTCATCTCATCACTTCAATCTTGGGCCACTTTTTATAGGGTGAAACAAAAATTTAAAACTACTTAACATTTTGAAAGTATACACAAGTAAGCCTAATAAGAATTTAATGTCTAGAAATAAAATTCACCAAACGTGTGCTCTACAGCAGGGGAAATCAATTCCAAAGCTGGGCCTGAGAGAGAACAGAGGAGGCCAAAACCCTCTCTAGTTAGACTTAAGTCTGTACTAGAAGACATGCCCAGCTCCTGTCTTGCTGGCACAGTGAACACATTTAACCAAAGGCATACAAAAAAAACCCATTATTGTTTTCTGGAAGATGGTAAGACCAACAGAATAGTATAATGCCATTTTTAGCTCTGAGAGATGAAGTCACAGAACATTGGCAACTCAAAGACAGCAATAAAATGGCCCTGTGAAAAGGATACTTTGGAAATACAGTAATGACAGAAATAGAAGATACATAAATGTGATCAAGATTTACTGCTAGAGATGTTACCATAGCTTCTGATGTGCTGTCACTCTCTGCCATGCCTAGCAGCAGGATGTTAGATGAGAAGGGAGCCTACAATTAAATACCAATAAAGGTAACTTCAGGACTTCAGCCTGTGGCTACTTCATTCTGCCCTCATAAAGAAGGTAGTCTGTGGAATTTATGTATGAGCCAAGGGCTGTGTAAAAGGTAATACAAGGACTAAGTACTCAATATGAAACAGAGAGGAGCAGGTAGTTTACCATTAACTTTACCAGATGGCTTCCTTAAGCACAGTCATAAATAACAAGTGAATGTCACATAAAAAGAATCTAAGGAAGAGAACGGACGGACAGTTTCTTTACCACATGCCTTTTGCAAGATCTCTGATGATTTAAAGAAATTCTGTTCGTTTTTCAGAGAAGTTCATACCTCAATCCTGTGCCCTTCTTAGATTACACTGATCAGTCTCTTCTATGCTTATAAACACCCTACATGGCCATGTTTGTTAACTAAAGATGTAATTTACTTCTGTTTTTAGCTTGGTACATTTTTTTTTCTGAACCTGTGTCTCTAGGACTCCCTCTCACTTAGATCATTGTTCTCCTTTCAGTTGACTGACTCAATCATCACTAAGAACTCATTAGCTGCTTAATGAGAATCACTATATACAAAGAAAACTGTGCCCCTGCCAACTGCCTACCGAAGGACCCGGGCTTTAATTTTCTTGCCATTTCAGTCCCAATCTTTCTTTAGGAGACTGATGATAAGGTTCAGAGTGGACTGTTTGTTTAATGGCTTTCTAATACGGAGACAGTTCCAAGACAGCCAGGATTAAAATGGCCAACTTCATGCACATGTGTGACCCAACCCAAATTACAGTCCAGGTGGCTGGTGGTGAAAGCCAACTCATTAACCTACAGTGACACCTGTTCATCTGACACACCTTTCTTGAACTCAAATGTGTATTTCTTTTGAAATGTTTATGGCACTGAAACTAAAGGTCATTCAATTTTTGTCCTTAACTTCACATAATGGTTAAAACAGACACTTAAAATAATAAAATCACAATAATAAAAAAATAAAAAAGGCAGAGAATAAACATACAAAGAAGTATCCTTTCTGTCAGGACAGAAAGAAAATAAAATGTGCATATAGGATCCTGATAGAAAAATCTTCACCCAATTTTAAACGGGAGTTTTATTCAAATATCCAAATGACAGTTTCTATGGAGTATCTTCAGTTTGTTCATAGTAACCAAATTGAACATATTGCCTTATTCTATTATGTGTATGTCCTCTTGGCTGTCAAACTCTGGAGAACTCAAAACAAGTGTCCAAGCAAATCTGAAAGAGGTTAATATCACAAGAGAATCTGCCACTTATAAAGGTCCTCTGTGTGTTGATTCTCACAGGCATGTTAATAGTCAATTTAATAAAAATAATTCTGTAATTTTTTGCCTGATACTTTAGATTTAGTTTTTTAATTAAAATAATAATATAATAAAGCAGACAAGGATTTTGTCATTTTGAGATAAACTTAGTAGCTTTGACTTTGGTTTTCCTTCTGGTTCCTCAGTGCTTTTTTGTAGTCTTTACTTACCTGTAGTCTCATGTCTTTTCCCATTAATTCATTGAAATTGCTGTCATCATGTTTGTTAATGACTTCTTTGTTATTAAATTCAAGTGACATTTCTCAGTTCTTAACTTATTTGACCCCTTATTTATCTAGCCAAAAAATATATACCAAATAGTTACTAAGTGCCAGGCACTGCATTTAGATGACAGGAATAAATGCTGAAATGGACATATAAAGTCCCTACAGTAGTGGCATTTACAGTAGAATAGGAGAGCTTAATGTTAAACAGTTACATAAACAATTATTCAACTACAATATGATTAATGATACAAAGAACAAATACAGTATGCAATAAGAGTGTATAAATGAAAAATATAATTTAGTTGGATATGTCAGGGAACTGTCCCTGAGAAAAAGACATATAACCTTAATATTAAAACTTATTTACTCAAAATAACTGTGCACAACTGTATAGCTAACTTATCTTCAATTCAGTCAATCAAAAACATCAACTAAACAATCTATTCACAGATATAACACACAATGACAGTTAATATTTGTAATGATAATATTGAATGAGAAAAGAGTCTTCAGGGCCTCTAGATCATCATGGTTAAATTATACGTGACTAATACAATTTTAAAACTTAGTGCAATTTAGTGTTCGAAACTCCTGGCCAGGTGTGGTGGCTCACACCTGCAATCCCAGCACTTTGGGAGGTAGAGGTTGGTGGATCATCTGAGGTTGGGAGTTCAAGACCAGCCTGATCAACATGGAGAAACACCATCTCTACTAAAAATAAAAAATTAGCCAGGTATGGGGGTGCATTCCTGTAATCCCAGCTACTTGGGAGGCTGAGGCAAAAGAATTGCTTGAATCCGGGAGGCGGAGGTTGTGGTGAGCCGAGAGCGTGCCAATGCACTCTGGCCTGGGCAACAAGAAAGTAAGTCTCAAAAAAAAAAAGAAAGAAAAAAAATCTTCTGAAAAACTTGTATTCACATGTATAAAATACGATACTTATAGTAGACTGTCCTATTTCACAATCAAATTATACAGCAATAAACAAAATTGTCATATCAGTTTAATAGTTGCTAATATATGGGTATAGTGTGAACATACCTGTATATGTGTACGTGATATGTATATATATCAAATGTATAATTGAAACACCACACGTGGAGAATTTAGAATCAGGAAAGTATTCAGAGGTCTCAATTTCTATCCACTAGTCTGACATGTTAATATCTGATGACAATGATGTTAAAAATAGGAATATTAAACATCTATCAAGTACCTATTACATATAGGGCAATGTGCTAGGAACTTCATGTATATTATTTTTCAGTCTCACCACACTCTTATACAGTATATCAGTTAGCTTTTGCTGCTAACAAATCAACCCAAAGAAGTGAAGCAATGACTTAAACAAAAAACATCAATTTAGCTCTCAATCCTGCAGGTTGTCAATTTGGATAGGCTCAACTGTGCAGTCATCTGGTGTCAACCAGGATCAGAAAATCTTATCTAGGCTCACTCAAACTGATAAACCAAGGCTAGAATACAGCACAGTGCCTGATACATAATAGGCTGCTGGGTAGGGCTGGCTAGTTTACAATGACCTTGACTAGGATGACTGGTATAACCAATGCCTCTTTCCACTATAGATGACAAACTAAGACTGGAATGTTACATAGTGCCTAGAACAAAGTAGACATTCAATAAGCATTATAAAATAAAATAATAGAGTTATGAATTGATTTAATTAATACATATATAGATAGAGCTATGATTTGGTCCTGGATTGTCTATCTCCATGTCCTGATTCTTTCCCATTACTTTGCACTGGCTCCTAAATATAAATTTAAACAACAAATAAGAGTTAACAAATAACATGACAAATTTCAGCAGAATCAAATTGTGCCCAGCTGCAGACTCCTGTTACTGGCCATGATAGTGGTTCATGTGACACAATTGTTTTAAGACATTGGCTAACAGACAGCACAGGACTGTGATTCCCTCAGAGAAGATAAATAAATGAGATGAACTCTACAATTGCTCTAGTTTGCTGCCTAGAAATAGTTTCCAGTCTACACAGCTAATTGGGGCAATCCAAACAGAGCCTGGCAGTCTTCCTAAGTTTGAGATTCGAATTTTAAAAAACCAAGATAGAAAGAATTTGCAGAAAAGAGTGCTGAAGAAGAAAAGCTGCACAAAGTAAAAATGTCAACGATCTATAGAAAAATGCCCTTAAGTTTTCTGGCTGACCACAGATCTGTGAGTGCATAAAAGGAAACTACCAAAAGCCAAGGAAATAATCCCTGAAAAGCAGTAGGCTGAACAAATTGTGGAGCTCAAATAGAGCTGGGTATGAACATATTTCTACCTGCCAGAGCAGAGAGATTTCATAATATAGGAAATTGGGTAGCGTTCCCAGAAGGCACTGCCTTAGTAGCAGAATGAAATTAGCTCAACACCAGTGGCTTCTCTTGAAAACAAAGCCCTAAGAAAGCTGAAAAAGAATGCTACAAATGGACTAAACTGGTTTCAAGAAGCAGAAAAAATATTAAAATGATGGAAAGAAAAATGGAAGATACAAAAAAAATCAAAATGGCTCAAATGAGATGAAGAAGAGCAGTATTTTAAATTTAATAAAATATATCAACTATGATCATATATGAATATAATGGCCCAATACAATGGCAGAAAAAAAAAATTGTCAACCCAAAACGGTTGACATGTATACATATTTAAACTATCCAAAGTGAGCCCAGAAAAGTAAAACAATTAACTAACTAACTAAAAAGATGCCTCCCAAATAAAGAGCAGAATATCAGTGACCTGTAAAACAATATTAAATGGCCTAGCATTTGTCCACTGGAGTCTCAGAAATGAAATGTTAGGAGAGAGGGACAAAAATATTTAAAGAAATAATGGCTAAAAAATTTCCAAATTTGATAAAGCCTATGAACTCAAAAATCCAAAAAGCGTAATGATTCCAAATCAAAACAAACAGAAAGAAAACTGCACAACTGCACATCATGCACAAATTATTGAAAATCAGTAGTTTTTAAAAATCTTAAAATCAGCCAGAGGAAGGGGAAAACACATTATATACAAAAGGAAAAAGGTATGAACAACAGCAGACTTTTTGTCAAGAAGTAAACAAGCAGAATGCAATGGTATAACATCTTCAAAGAATTGAAGAAAATTGTAAGCCTAGAATTCTACAGTAAGTAAAATTATGTTAGAAAATGAAGACCTAATAAAGATTTTTTCACACCAAAAGAAAAAAAATAAATAGCTGAAAAGAATTTGTTGTCATCAGTTATGCACAAAAAATATATTAAAAGAAATGCTCAGGCAGAAAAAAATGATAACAAAAACTAAAATCTACAATAAAGACGGAAAAATGCTGCAAATAGTAAACGTGGATAAATGTAAAATCTTTTAAAATTATTTTTCTCATTTGCAAATTTCTTTAACATATAATTGTTCAAGCAAAAATAATAACAGCGTATCTTGGGGTTTATAACATGTAGAAGTAAAATGTATGACTATAATAGCATAAAGATTAGAATGGGGAAAATGAAAGTATACTACTGTAATATTCTTATGCTATATATGAAGTGTTATAATATTAGTGTTGGAAGATAGACTATAGAAAGTTGAATATAGATACTCTAAACCTTAAAACAGCCACTAAAAATGAAAAACAAATCAAAGAATTAGCACTAATAAACCTTAAAAATGAAAGAACAAAATAAAATATACCATGAAAAGCTAAGCATAAGAAAGCTAAAATAGCTATATTAATTTTAGATGAAGGTGATTTTAGAATGAGAAATGTTACCAGGAATAAAGATGGACATTTCATAATCATAAAGGGATTGATTCATTTAGATAATGTAATCCTAAATGTTTGTGTACCTAATAAATATACAAATACATTAGAATTCCAAAGTACACGAAGCAAATATTAACAGAACGGAAAAAAAAAACCACAGAAATCCAAAATTATAGTTTAAAGATTTAAAGTTTTCTCTCAGTAACTAACAGTAGAACAATCAAACAGAAAATCAATAGACTATATAAGATCTAGACGACACTATGAACCACCTTGATCTAACTGATATTTATAGTATACTCTCCCACACAATAGTGGAATACACAATTTTTCAGGTACACACTTAGCATTTACAAAATAAACTATAAACACATCTCAGTAAATTTTTTAAAGATTGAATTTATATAAAGTATGTTTACTGATCACAAGATAATTAAACTGGAAGTGAATACAGAAAGTTTTTTTTAATCCCCAAAGCTATAGAAATTTAAAAAGCTGCTTCCAGACAACCCATGGGTCAAAGAAGACATCACATGGAAAATTTACAAATATTGTTAACTTAATAAAAATGAAAATACAAAATATCCACATTTGTGGGAGGCAGCTAAAGCAATGCTTACAAGGAAATTCATAACATTATATGACTATATTAGAAAAGAAGTTCTAAATAACTTATTTAAGCTTCCTCTAAATATGTTAGAAGGAAAATAGCAAGTTCAACATGAATTAAACAGAAGAAAATAATAAAGGTAAGAGCAAAGGAAAACAGAAAAAGAACAATAAAATAAAACCCAGGTTAAGTCCCAGTTATAGAAACAATTATGCCCAGCCCAAGACAGCCAAATGACTTCAATATCCTATAGAGTGCAGTATGAAATCATCTTCATGCAAGCATTATTATTAATTGCAAAAACATCCTCAGTCACAGGCAAACAACATTCTTACTGTTTTTCCTTACTACTAGAAAACATTTTTCTTCCTCTTTAACAGAAAACCTGGCAAATAAAAGAAGACTCTCTCTACCCAGCCTGACTGCAAAGTGTGATGATTATGCAAATGAAGCTGTATTTGGAACATACTCTGCTAAGTATGACTTGGGAGGAAAATCGCAGTCTGTACCAGACCCATGTCAGCAGTAAGTCTTAGCCAGTAAAATCTGAAATGAAACCGAAAAATCAGTTTTGGTTTTTTATCTTAGACACAAAGTTGAAAAAAATATTACCCTCAGTCTCTAAATGTGCAAAGAAAGCTTCTTGCTTTGAAAACAACTTAGATGGATATCACATTTGTCTCATTTATTTTTTCAAACCAAGAGAAAGTTTTCATTTCACAACATAATTCCCCTTTCCAAATACAAAACATGGTGCTGCAAACATTAAGAAAAGTATACTTTCATGAGAACAACCGATGCTGTAGTTGTGCTGAAGTGATCAGATGTCTCAGGCTTCACTGTCATCAGCTGCTGTGGTGACTAAGTCCTCAAAACTGTTGGTCCCTCCTCAAGAACAAAATAACCTTTTTTCACGCATGCTATTTTAGGTCTTACCATTAAATACTGCTTGTGAAATGACTTAATATCAGATATTTCAGACGTAATCCCTTCCCTGACCACACATAGTTTACTCTGAAAAATGCTGTAAGGAGAAAATTTATTGAATCTATATTTCTTCAGTTGACATACCCAAGCTGTTACAATTTCTCAGCAATGTGTGGCGGTTGCATCTGTAACAAGTCATAACCAAAGGAAAATTCAGCAGCTCAGTGGTTGCACAATTCATGCTAAACCATTGGAGAAGTTAAGTATTTTGGTCTTGAATTCCAGTGTAGCCTAAGGAATGTTAGTTGTCTTTTTTTCCAAAACTGTGGTATACATACAACCTAGTTAAGTCCCTTACATAGGGCTTAGTCATTATCCCCTGCATATTTGGAGACTGTTTCGTGTGTGGCAAATTAGTGTAAAGTCATCTTTGTTTGGTTTCTTTCATGCTATAATTCATTAAATTCTCTATCAGTGAGTTGTTCCACTTCTTCAGTCTGGGAAAAGTCTTTTTCAGACAGTCATCTATAATTTTGGCCATTCCTCTTCTTTGCATAAGTACAATTTAATTAGTCATGAAACACCACAGAAGGGTACATCCACACTCAGCAGCTTCAAAGTCAGAAAGACTATGACAAGATTTCTTGAACTCTTTTCCGTTCTCTATTCCAGATCTCATGGCTTTGCATGGTAGGAACCTAGCAATGGCACCATTAACTCCTGAGAGGAAAAGTCGTCCTGTCAACCTAAGAAATTCCCCAAAATCACTCTTTGCTAAAAAAATCCTGATTGCTTCCAGTAGTCCAGGACACAACTTGGCATGCCAAGAGACAATGTTTCAATATCTTATGAGGCTGGAAGAAGGAAACTCAATGAAAGAATTCTATATGAGGAGTCAATTTATCAATCAAGTGATAATCAAATTAAATTCTCAAATATGCCAGAAATATTTAACTCAAATATTCCTCTAAAAAGAAAGGAAAAAGAGAACAAAAGTATTTTTACTTAATACCACACTCTAGCTAAATGGAAATAAATTAAACTAAATGTCTCAAGAATAGAGGTCTTACGGTTAAAAATCATACCGAAAATAAACATTAGCACATGAAACATAAACTTTAATTTTTAAATTTTTGAATGTTTATAAAATTGGATGCAAATAGCCAAATTAATTATTAAAAGAAATTATATAATATAAAATGGTGTAGTTGCACTAATCTGGGTTATATTACCAAAAACTAGGAAGCGATTATAAGAATGAGAAGTGGGTTGGGGAAAGAATATAAATATGCAATATTATTTAAAACACTCCTCTCAGTCTTGACAAAGAGATCTTTAACTTAAAAGCATGCTTTAAAGTTTAAAGTTAACACAAGAACAGTTTCAAATGCAACAAGAATTCTGGCTCAAGAAGAATCTAAGTAGTAATTCCAAAATCATCCTCTCAGCTTCTCATTAAATAGCTGCTGAAAACAAAAACAAATAAAAATTCTCAATAACATTGAAAACAAAGGCTGAAAGACAGTCAGAATCTGGGAGGAATTAGCATTACTAATATAATATGTTATAGCTAAAAGAGTTGGTAGAGCTGTAATTTCTGACACAGTCTCACTTTACGCAACAAAATTTCTAACAATTAATAGAAACATGTTTCATGCCTCTGTCACCATACTTTCACACCTCAGAATTCCAGGACTTACAGCAACTAGGACACTGCAAACATCTCTCCCTACAATTTAAAGATGCTTTCTAAAGCAGAATATCCTTTGCCCAACTCCAGATACTGAAAACTACTAGAAAACAATTAGGCGTGAAATAAAAGAAAATTTCTGAATGCAGCACATCTGAGGCAAGCAGTACCACAGATAAAGTACTTGGGTAAGAAAGAACAGAGGTGCACTGTATCACTATAATATAATTTGTTATAAGTTCAAATGAATAAGAAACTAATTAATAGGTTAAAGGAAAAAGAAAAAAAACCTCACCTAGAATATAGCAGAGATATAGTCCATAAAAGCAAGCAATATTGTAATTGGCTACTAATTCAGGAGATGTGGAGATTAAATCTGCCTTAAAGCTATAGATTTGAAAAGTATTGAGAATACGGCAGGATAACTATATAACCCAAATGGTTCCACCAAGTCACACAATGGGTGGAGAAGAAAGGAAGACTAAGAAGAAAGTAACATAGGATGTCAGCAAGGTGGTGGAATAAGAGATTGCACCCCAATTCACCCTCAACAGAAACACCAAATTTAGCAACCAATCACAGACTAGAATATCTTTGTTGAAGCCTGTATTAGTCTGTTTTCACACTGCTATAAAAATACTACCTGAGACTGGGTAATTTATAAACAAAGCAGGTTTAATTGACTCACAGTTTCACCTGGCTGAAGAGGTTTCAGGAAATTTGCAATCATTGTGCAAGATGAAGGGAAAGCAAGGCACCTTCTTCACAGGGCAGCAGGAGAGAGCATAGGAAACACTACCACTTTTAAACCATTAGACCTTGCAAAAATGTCTCACTATCATGAGTACAGCATGGGGAAAACCACCCCATATACAATCATCACCCATCAGGTCTCTCTCTTGACATGTGGGGTTTATAGTTGAAGATGATTTGGCTGGGGACACAGAGCCAAACCATGTTATTCCACCCTGACCCCTCAAAAATCGCATGTCTCTTTCACATTTCAAAACCAATCATGCCTTCCCAACAGTCCCCCAAAGTCTTAACTCATTCCAGCAGTAACTCAGACGTTGAAGTCCAAAGTCTCATCTGAGACAAGCCAAGTCCCTTCCACCTATGAGCCTGTAAAATCAAAAACAAGTTAGTTGCTTCCTAGATACAATGAAGATAGAGGCATTGGATAAATGTTTCCATTCTAAATTGGAGAAATTAGCCAAAACAAAGAGGCCACCATTCCTATGTAAGCTTAAAACCTGGCAGGGCACTCATTAAACCAAAATAATCTACTTTGACTCCATGTCTCACATCCATGACACACTGTTGCAAGAGGTGCACTCCTAAGGCCTTGGGTAGCTCCACTGCTGTGTCTCTACAGCCCCCACAGATGCTTTCACAGGCTGACATTAAGTGCCAGTGTTTTTTCCAGGTGTACAGTGCAAGTTTTGGTGAATCTGCCTTTCTGGGTTCTGGAGGATAGTGGCCTTCTCACAGCTCCACTAGGCAGTGCTCCACTGGAGACTCTGTGTGAGAACTCCAACACCACCTTTCCCCTCTGTGTTGACCTAGTAGAGGTTCTCCATGAGGCCTGACCCCTACAACAGACTCTGCCTAGACATCCAGGTATTTCCATCCATCCTCTAAAATCTTAGGCAGAGGTTCCCAAAGCTCAACTCTTCTGCATCCCACAGACCCAACAACACATGGAAGCCACCAAGGCTTTGAGTTTGCACCCTCTGAAGCCTTGGCTCCAGCTTGGTCCCTTTTAGCCAGGATTGGAGCTGAAGCAGCTGGGATGCGGGATCCCATGTCCAGAGGCTGAACAAAGCAGTGGGGTCCTGGGCCCGGCCCAAAAACCATTTTTACCTCCTACACCTCCAGACCTGTGATGGGAGGGTTTGCCACAAAGACCTCCAGCTCGCCCTAGAGACATTTTTCTCATTATCTTGACTATTAACATTTGGCTCCTCATTACTTATGCAAATTTCTGCAGCAGGCTTGAATTTCTCCCCAGAAAATGGGCTTTTCTTTTCTGTCTCCTGGTCATGCCGCAGATTTTCTAAACTTTTATGTTCCGTTTTCCTTTAAAATAAAAGTTCCAGTTTTAGATATTCTCTTTGTGAATGCATATGACCAAACACTTTCAAAATCAGCCAGGTGACTTCTTGAATATTTCACTGTTTTGAAATTTCTTCGATCAGATACCCAAAATTATCTCTCTCAAGGTCTAATTTCCCCAGATCTCTAGGGCAGGAGTAAAATGCCACCAGTCTCTTTGCTAAAGCATAATAAGAGTAACTTTTGCTCCAGTTCCCAGCAAGTTTCACATTTCCATCTGAGACCCCCTCAACATTGACATCATTGTCCATCCATATCACTATCAGGATTTGGTCAAAACTATTCAACAAGTTTTTAGGAAGTACAAATCTCTCTCTCATCTTCCTGGTTTTTTCTTTTCCTGAGCTCTCAAGACTGTTCCAACTGCTCTCTATTACCCTGTTCCAAAGTTGCTTCCAGATTCTCAGGTTATTTTTACAGCAGTGCCCCACTCCCAGTGCTAATTCTTTGTATTAGTCTGTTTTCACACTCCTATAAAGATATTACCAGAGACTGGGTAATTTATAAACAAAGAGTTTTAATTAACTCATAGTTCTGCATGACTGGGGAGGCCTCAGGAAACATACAATCATAGTGGAAGGCAAAGGGGAAGCAGGCATCTTCTTCATAAGGCAGAAGGAGAGAAAAGAGAGCATGCAGGGGAAGCTGACACTTTTAAACCATCAGATCTCTTGAGAACTCTCTATCACAGGAACAGAATGGCAAAAACCACCCCCATGATTCAATCACCTCCCACCACGTTCCTCTCTCAACATGTGGGGATTACAATTCAAGATAAAATATGGGTGGGGACACTGAGTCAAACCATATCAGAGCCCCAGAGTTTAGCTAAGAGAGTCCAATATCCCAGTGGAATAAAAACTATGAGAGCAGACATGTTGAAAGAGGTAAGAAAGGCAGTTTCACTATACCCATGTCATTCATCCCCCAAGAAAGCCTAGCTTAATTCTAAGAGAAATCACCTTGGTTCATAATTGCTTCCACAGGGGAAAATAAAAATTAATTGAGCACTTGGCTCCTTAACCTTATGGGACACTGCCCAAAAGGCCCACTTATGCTTCATCCCATCCAGAACACTGAGGTCATCAGCAGCACAGCTGAATAGTCTTTGACAGCTAAAAGCAAGGAAAAGGGACAGAAATACACAGCAACCTTCACATTGCTAAACAGCTGGCCATGAATCTAGTTAAGCAGATCACAGACTTCACCATGTGGCATCCCTCTGTAGACAGCACCCCATGTGTTTCCACACACAACACACATAAGCTCCAGCAAACGGCACTTGGTCTCAACAGCAGGTACAGATCTTAGTAGCTGGCATGATTCTGCTGGTTTAAAAGAAGGTACATAAATTTTAACATTTCAGGGCACTTCTTTAGGGAAGCTAAACAGGATGCTGTTAGCACCAGGCCTGGCTTTATAAGACTGGAATAAGGCACACAATCCTAAAATTTTCCTTCTGAGAAGGAACAAAAGGAGTGAAGCAGGAAAATCCATAGAAAAATCCTGTGTATTTACCAGAATCTCTAGCTAGACTCACCGGTGAAGAACTTTTTCTCCCAAATCCAGTCCACAAAGACTAGAAGAGGTGAATTCTTTTTTAAATGAAAGATAGCAATGCAGGGCTTCGAGGAACAAGAAGAATCAAGGAAATATGACAGCAGCACCAAAGGAACAAAATAATGCTCCAGTGGCTGACCTTACAAATACTGGAGATCAAAAATTGTCTGCCAAAGAATACAAAGTAGTCATCTTAAAGAAGCTCAAGTGAGCTACAAGAGAACACAGATAGACAATTAAACAAAATCAGGAAAATGATACATGAATAAAATGAGAAGTTCAACAAGCTTATAGAAGCCATAAAAAAAGAACCAAACAGAAATCCTAGAGTTGAAGAATACAATGTCTGACATAAAATTTTATTAGAGAGCTTTGAGAGAAGACTTAAGTAAAGAATTCACATATTCAAAGATAGATAATTTGAAATTATCCATTAAGAGGAACAATAATAATAATTAAAATAATAAAAAAGGAAAGCTGGGAAAACTGCGTGGGGCTACAGTGCACCAGAATTCATTCCTGGCCATCACTGTCTCTAGGAGAAGTCAGTTGAACTGGTAAAGAGCAACCCTGTCTCATCACGGCCCTCTGGAACTCAGCAGGAAGAGACCCCTCACCACCACAGACACTTGAGTTGATGGGGTGGTGGAGACTACTTAGAGAAATTGCAGGGGCAGCATGCCGACTGATATGAAGCACAAAGGATTTGGTATAGGAGTGCCTGTAATAAAGCATGGCCAGGGACGACCATCCCCCTAAGGTCAATATGCTCTCTTAGAAGTCTTTAGCCATAGGAAAACTTCCAGACCTGAATTCTGCAGGATAGACTTGCCCTTGAGAGAGGACCAGTCTGACCCAAAAACCTCTTGGTCTGCTGGTCTCTCCTGGGGCCCCAGACGGGCCATTTCTGCTTGCAGATCAGTCTCAGGTGCCCTGGAAGCCCACACCATAGCTTCTTTGCTGGTGAATTATGCTTGACCAGCAGAGAGCTCCAGGATGATGGTCCCTACAGCCACACAACAGCCCACACATTCCTTTTTTATACTGCAGCTTTCCTGAGGCCCATGGGAACTCCCCACATCACTTTGCTGGTGTTTATCTGTGCCTGTGGGTTTTGCTTTCCTTGCCCTGTCAGAACATGGGAGTGCACTCTGTTCTACCTCCCCCAAATAATCTCCATTGCAGAAGGAGTCTTGGTGGGCACAGAGCCAGCCAGCCCTGCTGCCTCCAGCACCCTGCTGTGATGCTAATCCTGCACAGAGAACACCAGATTCTACCCTGACTTGAGCAACCACTCTTGTTTGTGACGCACAGAGAAGGCACCCAGACCTGCAACTGCCAATGCCACACCCACCTGGAGCCAACATCACCTCCAGTGCAACTGTGTACACAATCACCAGAAGAGGCCCCCCCAGTTGCATTGCCTCTGCTACCATGGTGCACACCCACAGAGAGGCAGGCACCCCAGCATCCACTAGCACTCTGCTGCAGTTGCCCTACCACCGCTGATGACACATGCAAATAAGGATAGATCCCACTGTCACCACACTATGCAGCACTTTGGCTAACACTACCCATCAGAGTATAGTGATCAGTGATCTAGAAGCACCTTGGGCTTCCCCGAAGCACAGTGGATGCCTAACCTCAAGAAGCCAGAAAAGAAAGTCAGTGCCCGACACAAGAATGAAGAGTTAAAGCACACAGTCCAGGAGTTGACAGCTGAATGTTGGCTCCCTAAATTCTTCCAAAAACAAAGTCAGTTGGCTGAAGCCACCTTTTACCATAACCAAACCCTTAAGGTCAACAAATAGGAAAAAAGAAAAAAAAATACATCCAAAGATAAGCAACCTAAAATATTGAAGGTAGATAAAACCACAAAGATGAGAAAGAATCTGCACAAGAACTCTAACAACTCAAAAAGCCAGAGTGTCTTCTTACCTCCAAACGATAGCATCACCTCTCTAGCAAGGGTTCTGAACCAGGCAGAGATAGCTGAAATGACAGAAATAGAATTCAGAATATGGATAGGAATGAAGATCATTGAGCTACTGACGTATGTTGGAACTAAATCCAAGGAAGCTAAAAATCATGGTAAAACAAACTCACCTGATAGAGGTGAGAAATGCAATATAAGAATTTCATAATGCAATCACAAGTATTAATAGTAGAATAGACCAAGTGGAGAAAAGAATCTCAGAGCTTGAAGATGGGCTCTCTGAAACAAGACAGTGAGACAAAAAAAAGAAAAAGGAAGGAAAAGGAAAAGACAAAAACCTCCAAGAACTCCGGGATTATGTAAAGAGACAGAATCTAAGATTCCCTGGTGTCCCTAGAAGACATGGGGAAAATGGAACCAACATGGAAAACATACTTCAGAATATCATCAAGGAGAACTTTCCCGACCTAGCTAGAGAGGCCAACATACAAATTCAGGAAATGCCAAGAACTTCAGTAAGATAATTCAAAAGAAGATTATCCCCAAGACACATAATTATCAGAGTCTCCACATTTGAAATGAAAGAAAAGATGTAAAAGGCAACTAGAGAGAAACGTCAGGTCACCTAAAAAGAAGACCAGCAGACTAACAGCAGATCTCTCAGCAGAAACCCTATAAACCAGAAGAGATTGGAGGCCAATATTCAACATTCTTAAAGAAAAGAAATTCCAACCCAGAATTTTGTATCTGGCCAATCTAAGCATCATAACTGGAGGAGAAATAAGACCCTTTTCAGACAAGCAAATACTGAGGAAATTTGTTACCCCCAGACCTGCCTCACAAGAAGCCCTGAAAGAAGTAATAAATATGGAAAGGAAAGACCATTACCAGCCACTACAAAAACACTGAGATACACAGACCAGTGACACCATGAAACAATCATATAAAGAAGTGTGTAAAATTGCCAGCTAACATAATGACAGAATAAAGTCCACAGGTATCAATACTAACCTTGAGGTAAATGGGCTAAATTCCCCAAATAAAATACACAGAGTAGCAATCTAGATAAAGAATCAAGATCCATTGATATAATGTCTTCGAGAGACTCATCTCATATGCAATGATACACATGGGCTCAAAATAAACAAGTGGAGAAAAATCTACCCAGCAAATTGAAAACAGAAAAAAGGATTTGCAATCCTAATTTCAGACAAAACAGACTTTACACGAACAACAATCAAACAAGACAAAGAAGAGCATTACATAATGGTAAAGGGTTCAATTTACCAAGAACATCTAAGTATCTTAAATATATATGCACCCAACACAGGAGCACCCAGATTCATAAAGCAACTTCTTAGAGACCTTCAAAAAGACTTAGACTCCTACACAATAACAGCAGGAGATTTTAACACCCCACTAACAATATTAGATAGATCACTGAGGCAGAATATTAATAAAGATATACAGGTCCTGAACACAGTACAGCATTAAATTGGCTTGATAGGCGTTTACAGAAGTCTCCACCAAACAAACAAACAAAAACCCAGAATATACATTATCCTCACCAACACATGAAACAACTCTAAAATTGATCACATAATCAGAAGTAAAATACTCCACAGCAAATGCAAAAGAACTAAAATCAAGACAATTTCTAGGACAACAGCTCAATCAAATTCGAAATCAAGACTAAGAAATTCACTCAAAACCATACAATTACATGGAAATTGAATAACCTGCTCCTGAATGACTTTTGGATAAATAATGAAGTTAAAGCAGAAATCAAAAACTCTTTCAAATTAATAAGAACAAAGATACAACACACAAGAATCTCTGGTAGACAGCTACAGAACTGTTAAGAGGGAACTTTATAGCACTAAATGACCACATCAAAATGTTAGAAAGATCTCAAGTTAACAACCTAACATCACAATGAAAAGAACCAAAAAAAATCAAGAGCAAATAAGTCCCCCAAGCTCAGAGCTGAACTGAAGGAGGGAGACATATATATCGATCCCACTGTCACCATACTATGCAGCACTTTGGCTAATACCACCCATCAGAGTGTAGTGATCAGTGATCCAGAAGATATATAACTATATGTCTATATCTATATCTATATCTCCCTCCTTCAGTTTAGTATTTTATATATATATATATTATTACATATATATGTGTGCATGTGTGTGTGTGTGTGTGTGTGTGTATGTGTACACTATTCAGAAGATTAATAAATCCAGGGACTGATTTTCTGGAAGAACTAATAAAATAGGTAGACCCTTAGCTAGACTAACAAAGAAGAAAAGAAAGAAAACTCAAATACACACAATCAGAAATGACAAGGGAGATAGTCCCACTGACCCCACAGAAATACAAATAATCTCAGAGAAAATTATGGACACCTCTATGCAGAGAAACTAGAAAATACAGAATAAATAAATTCCTGAACATGTACACCCTCCCAAAACAGAACCAGGAAGAAACTGAATCCCTGAACAAAGCTCTGAAATTGAGTCAGTAATAATTGCACCACCCACCAAGAAAAGCCCAGGACCACACAGATTCACAGCTGAATTCTACCAGATTTACAAGAAAAGCTGGTATCATTCCTACTGAAACTAGATCAAAAACCTCAGAAAGAAGGACTCCTATGCAACTCATTCTGTAAGGCCAGAATTATCTGGTTACCAAAACCTGGCAGACACACACACACACACACACACACACACACACACACACACAAAGAAAAATTTAAGCCAATATGCTTAATGAACATTGATGCAAATATCCTCAACAAAATACTGGCAAGGAGAATCCAGCAACACACCAAAAAGCTTATCAAGCTTCATCAAGTAGGTTTTATCTCTGGGATCCTAGTTGGTTCAACATACACAAATTGATAAATGTGAAAAACAAAAACCACGTGATTATTTCAATAGATATAGAAAAGGCTTTTGATAAAATTCAGCACCCTTCATGTTAAAAGCTCTCAATAAACTAGGTATTGAACATACCTCAAAATAACAAGGGCCATCTATGAAAAACCCACAGCCAACATACTCAATGCTCAAAAGCTAAAAGCATTCCCCTTGAAAACTGGCACAAGATGAAGATGCCCTATCTCACTACTCCTATTTAACATAATTTTGAAAGTTCTGGCCAGGGCAATCAGGCAAGAGAAAGATATAAAGGGCATCTAAATAGTAAGAGATGAAGTCAAACCCTCCCTGTTTGCAAACAACATAATCAGATATTTAGAAAACCCCATAGTCTTGGCCCAAAAGTGCCTTCAGCTGATAAACAACTTCAGCAAAGTTTCAGGACACAAAAGCAATGTGCAAAAATCACTAACATTTCTAAACAAACACAAGAGTAAAGCTGGGAGCCAAATCAGAAACACAACTCTATTCACAATTGCCAAACACACACACACAATTCCTAGGAACACAACTACAGATGGCGGTGAAAGAGCTCCATAAGGAGACCTACAAAACACTGCTTGAAGAAATCAGAGATGACACAAACAAATGAAAAAATATTCCATGCTCATGAATAGGAAGAATCAATATCGTTATAATGGCCATACTCCCCAAAGCAATTTACAGATTCAATGATATTCCTATTAAACTACCATTGGCATTCTTTACAGAACTAGAAAAAAACTATTTTAAAATGCATATGAAACCAAAAAGAGCCCCAATCACTAAGTCAATCCTAAGCAAAAAGAAGGCTGGAAATAAGTTACCTGACTTCAAATTGCACTATAAGTCTACAGTAAATAAAACAACACAGTACTGGTACAAAAACAGTCACGTAGACCAATAGAACAGCATAGAGAACCCAGAAACATGGCTGCACACCTACAACTACCCGCTCTTTGACAAATACAAGCAATAGGGAAAAGTTTCCAGGATAACAAGCTACCCATAAGCAGAAGATTAAAACTGGACTCATTTCTTACACCATGTAAAAAAAATTAACTCAAGATAGATTAAAAACTTCAATGTAAAACAGAAAACTATGAAAACGCTGGAAGTCAACCTAGGAAATACTATTTTGGAAACAGGAACTGATGAAGATTTCATGCAGATATCAAAACAACGGCAACAAAAGCCAAATTGACAAATGGGATCTAATTAAATGAAAGAGGTCCTGCACAGCAAAGGAAACTATCAATAGAGTGAACAGACAACCTACAGAATGGAAAAGAAAATTTGCAGACTATGCATCTGACAATGATCTAATATCTAACATCAACAAGGAACTCAAACAAATTTGCAAGAAAACAAACAACCCCATTACAAAGTGGAAAAAGAGTATGAACAGGCACTTTTTAAAAGAAGACATACATGTGGCCAACGATCATATGAAGAAAAACTCAATATCACTGATTATTAGAGAAACACAAATCAAACCACAATGACATACTATCTCATATCAGTCAGAATGGCTGTTATTAAAAAGTCAAAAAGTAACAGACACTGACAAGGTTGTGGAGAAAAATGAATGCTTATGCACCATTGGTGGGAGTGTAACTTAGTTCAACCATTGTGGGAGACAGTGTTGCAATTCCTCAAAGACAAAACAGAAATACTATCTGACTCAGCAACTCCATTACGGAGTATATACCCTCAAATAATACAAATTGTTCTACCATAAAGACACATGCATGCATATATTTATTATAACACTATTCACAATAACAAAGATATGGAATTAATCTAAGTGCCCATCAATGGTAGACTGGATAAAGAAAATGTAGTACATACGCATCATGGAATACTATGCAGGCATAAAAAGAATGAGATTGTGTTCTTTGCAGGAACATGGATGGATCTGGATGTCATTAAAATCTTTGCAAATGAACACAGGTACACAAATCCAAATAACATGTGTTCTCATTTAAAAATAAGAGCTAAATGATAAGAACATATGGACAATTAGAGAAGAACAATACACACTGGGGCCTATCAAACAGTGAAGGGTGGGAGGAGGGAGAGAATCAGGAAAAATAACTAATAGGTACTGGACTTAATACCTGGGTGATGAAATAATATGTAAAATAAACCTTCGTGACACAAGTTTACCTATATAACAAACTTGCACATGTACCCCTGAACTTAAAATAATACTTTAAAAAGATGGTGAGAGAGAAAAAATACTTACAATGATTTTAAATTTAACTTTTTTTTTGCTAATATGTTTGTGAGAGATTAATACAAGTCTTCGATACATTATTTTTTTATAAACGAAATGAAGAAAGCCCTCAGAATTTATAGGGCATTATCAAGGGAACATATGTTATTATAGGAGTTCCAGAGGAGCAGAAAAAGATGATGATGTAGAAAACCAATTTAAATAAATAGTGACAGAAAATTTCCAGAATCTGGATAGGGAAATGAACACCCAAATGTATGAAGCCCAAAGAACTCCAAATATATTGAGCATAAAGAGGTCCTCACTGAGTCACATTATAATCAAATTGTCAAAAATCAAAACCAGGAAATTCTGAAAGCAGCAAGAATAAAAGTTATTTGTCACATACAAGGGAACCTTCATAAGACTGTCAGTAGATTACTAAGCAGACATCTTGCAGGTCAGGAGAAAGTTGGATTATATATTCAAAAGTTTGAAAGAAAAAGCCTGCCAATCAAAATGACTATACCTAGGAAACTTGTTGATCAGAAATTAAGAAGAAATAAAGACTTTGCTACACAAAATCTGAAGGAGTTGGTCACACCAGACCTGCCATGCAAAACAATACTAAAGGGAATTCTTCAAGTTAAAGCTAAAAAACATTAATTAGCAACACAAGAACATTTGAAGTTATACTACCCACTGGCGAAGGTAAGTATACAGTCAAATTCGAAATATTCTAACACTGTAATGACAGTATGTAAATCACTTTAACTCTAGAATAAAAGTTAAAAGACAAAAGTGTTGAAAATAATTATAATTAAAATAATTTTTAAATGGATAAATAGTGTAAAAAATGTAAACTGTGACCAATAGCATAAAATGTGGTGGGCATGGAGAGAAAGAAAGTGTAGAGTTTTATATGCTATCAATGTTAAATTATTGTCAATCTAAAATAAGCTGCTGTAGCTATAGATGTTTTATGTAAACCTACTAATAATCACAAAGAAAAAAATTCAGTAGACACACAAAAAATAAAGACAAAGGAATCAAAGCATACCACTGTAAAAAAATTATTAAATCATAAAGACAGCAAGAAAAGAAGATATAAAACAATGGAACTACAACATAGTCAGAAAACAAAATGGCAATAGTAAGCACTTATCTTTGAATAATTACTTTAAATGTAAATGTATTAAATTCTCCAATCAAAATACATAGTGACTGAATGAACAAAAACAAGATCCAATATATAAAGCCCATAACAGACTCACTTTAAATTTAAGGACATGCATAGACTGAAAGTGAAAAAGTGAATAAAGATAGTTTCATAAGATAGAAACCAAAAGAGAGCAGGGGTGACTATGCTTATATAAGACAAAATAGACTTTAAGTGAAAACTGTCAGTCACAAGAAACAGAGAAAGTCATTATATAATAATAAATAAGCCAATTTACAAGAAGACATTACAATTGTAAATAAATAGGCAGCCAAATAGGGGCACCGAAATAGACAAATTCTTAGCTAAACTAAGGAAAAAAAATAAATATTAACAAAACTGAAGGGAGAGATAGACAGCAATACGGTAATGGTAGGGGATTTAAACATCGCACTTTCAACAATAGATAGATCATCCAAACAGAAAATCAACAAGAAAACAGTAAACATGGGCAACACTGTAGATGAAATAGACCCAAAGAACACACACACAACATTCCATCCAACTGAAGAATACACATTCTTCTCAAAAACACATGGAACATTTTGTGGGACAGATTATATGGCAGGCCACAAAATCGGTCTTAACAAATTTAAGGGCCAAATTATACCAAGTATCTTTTCTGACCACAATGTGATGAAACTAGAAATCAATAACAGGAGACAAACTAGAAAATTCACAAATACGTAGAAATTAAGCAACACACTCCTAAACAACCAATTAGTGAAAGAAAAAAATCAAAAAATGTCTTGAGATAAATAAAAATGGCAACACACATACCAAAACTTATGGGATACAGCAAAAGCAGTTCTAAGAGAGGTTTGTAGTGATAACCAGATACATTAAGAAAAAGTATGATTGCAAATAAACAACCTAACTTTATACCTCATGGAGGTAAAGAAGAACAAATTAAGCTCACAGTTAGCAAAAAGAAGAAAAAAAGATAAAAGCCAAAAGAAATGACATAGGGTTAGAATAACAGAAATAATCAATGAAACTAATTGTTGTTTGAAAAGGTGAGCAAAATTGACAAATTCTTAGCTAAACTAAGAAAAAAAAAAACAGAGAGGACTCAAAATTATAAATAAGAGAGGAGGTATCACAACAGATACCATAGACACACAAATTAATATAAGAGACTATAATTATAATTATACACCATAAAGCTGGATAATCTAGAAGAGATGGATACATTCTTAGAAACATCCAACTTCCCAAGACTGAACCATGAAGAAACAGAAAACTTAAATGGACCAGTAACAAGTAAGGAGACTGAATCAGTAATCGAAAAAAAATTCACATCAGAAAGTATACTAGGATCTGTTGGCTTCACAGTTCAGTTCTACCAACATTTGAAGATTTAACGCCAATGCTGCCCAAACTCTTCAAAAAAAATTAGAGGTGAGAGGACTTTCAAAGTGATAATAGAAGGCCAGCATTACCTTGATGCCAAACCCAGACAAGCACATTACCAGAAAAGAAAACTACAAGCCAATATTCCTAATGAGCATATATGCAAAAGTTCTCAACTAAACACTAACAAACCAAATTCAATAGCACGTTAAAAGAATCATACACCATGACCAGGTGGCATTTATCCCCCAGATACAAGGATTATTCAATATATACAAATTAATAAATGTCATAAACTGCAATAATAGAATGAAGGATTAAAAACACATGATTATCTCAGTACATGCAGAAAAGGCATGCAACAAAATTCAATAACTTTCATAATAAACACTCAACCAATTAGATATAGGAAAAATGTGCCTCACTATAATAAAGTTTATGCATGGCAAATCCATAGCTAACATTATACTTAATGGGGAAAAGTTGAAATCTTTTCCTCTAAGGTCAAAAATAAGATAAAGAAGCCCAATATCATCACTTCTATTCAACATGGTATGGGGAGTTTAAGTCAGAGAAAGTAGCCCAAAAAAGGAAACAGAAGCCACCAACATTGGAATAGAAGTAACACTGCCTCTGTTTGTAGATGACATGATTTTATATAAAGAAAACCCTGAAGATTCCACCAAAAAGCTATTTAAAATGAATGAATTTATTAAACTTGCAGAATACAAAATAAACATATAAAAATCAGTTATGATTCTATATGTTAATGAACTATCTGAAAAAGAAATTAAGAAAACAATTCCTTTTACAATGGTATACAAATAAATTACTTAGGTATAAATTTAACCAAAGAAGAGCAAGATCTATATACTAAAAAACTACAAAATACTGATGAAAGAAATTAAACAAAAATACATGGTAAGATTTCCCAAGTTCATAGATTGGAAGAACTGATATTGTTGAAAAGGTCACACAAAGTGATCTAGAGAGTCAATGCAATTCGCATCAAAATTCCAATGGCCCTTTTCACAGAAATAGAAAAACAATGATAAACTACATATGGAATCACAGAAGACACAGAATAGCAAAAGCAGTGTTACGAAGAAAAAAACAAAGCTGTAGGCATCTCACTTTCTGGTTTCAGATTATGTTACAAAGCTATAATAATGAAAACAGTATGGTACTGTTCTAAAAACATAGATATAGATGAATGAAACAGAATAGAGAGCTCAGACATAAACCTGCACATATCTGGTCAACTAATCTTTGACAAGGGCACTAAGAATATGCAATGGAGAAAGGATAGTCCCTTCAGTAAATGGTGCTGAGAAACCTGGTTATGTGCATCCAAAAGAATAAAATTGAATTATCTTACACTATACACAAAAGTCAACTCACAATGGATTAGAGACTTAAATGTTAGACATAAAATCATAAAATTCCAGGAGAAAACACTCCTCGACATTCCTAGCAATGATTTTCTGGATATAACACCAAAAGTACAGGCAATAAAAGAAAAAAAAAGATGTGATTATATCCATCTAAAAAGCTTCTCCACAGTAAAGGAAACAATCAACAGAATGAAGAGACAACCTACAGAATGGAATAAAATATTTGCAAACCACATATCCAGTGAGGAATTAATATTTAAAAATATGTAAGGAACGCATACAACTCAATAGCAAACAAACCAAACAACATGATTTTAAAATAAGTGAGAATCCAAATAGAAACTTCTCTAAAGAAGACATACAAAAGACCAACATCACTAGTTGATCAACATCACTAATCATCGGAAAAATGCAATCAAAGCCACAATAAGATATCACCTCAGCCATGCACTATGGCTCACACCTTTAAGCCCAGCACTTTGGGAGGCTGAGGTGGGCAAATCACAAGGTCAGGAGTTCAAGACCAGCCTGGCCAACATGGTGAAACCCTGTCTCTACTAAAAATACAAAAATTACCTGGGCATAGTGGCAGGTGCCTATAATCCAAGCTACTCGGGAATCTGAAACAAGAGAATCACTTGAACCCAGGAGGTGGAGTTTGCAGTGAGCCGAAACTGTGCCATTGCACTCCAGCCTAGGCGATAGAGCAAGACCTCGTCTTAAAAAAAGAAAAAAAAAAGATATCCCCTAACAACTATTAGATTGGTTATTAAAAAATGACAAAAGATAACAATTGTTGATGAAGATGTGGAAAAAAGAGAACCCTTGCACACTGTTGTTAGGAATGTAAATTGGTCTAGGCATCATGCAAAAAGTATAGAGTTCCTTAAAAAATTAAAAGTAGAACTATTATATGATCCAGTATTCTTACTTTCAGGTACTTAACCAAAAATAAAAATAAAATTACTATCTTGAAGCGATATCTGCTCCCCCATGTTTATTGCAGCATTATTCACAATAATCAAAATATGGAAGCAACCTAAATATCCACCAATGGATGAATAAAGACAGTGTAGCATATACAATATACTAGACACAATATACAATAGAATATTATTTAGCCTTTGAAAGTAAAAAGGAAATCCTAACATTTGTAAAAATATGCATAGACCTAGAAAACATTATATTAAGTAATATAAGCCAGACACAGAAAAACAGTTATGGTATAATGTCATCTATATGTGAAATCTAAAATAATCAAACTCACAGAAGTAGAAAATAAAATAGTGGTTGCCAAAGGTTTGGGGAATGAGGCAATTGGGAGATGATGGTTAAAGGGTACAAAGTTTTAGTCACATAAGATAAATAAATTCTGGAGCTCTACTATAAAGTTTAGTACCTGGAGCTAAGAATACCATATTGTATACTTAATATATTAGTTAATTTTTATATTGCTATAAAGAACTACCTAAGACTGAATAATTTATAAATAAACAAATAAGAGATTTAATTGGCTCATAGTTCCACAGATTGTACAGGAAGCATGGCTGGGGAAGCCTCAGGATACTTAAAACTATGGTGGAAGGCAAAGGGGAAGCCAGCACTTCCTACATGACTGAAGCAGGAAGAAGAGAGTGAAAGAGAAAGTGCTGCACACTTTTAAACAACCAGCTCTAATGAGACTTACTCACTTTCATAAGAACAGCAAGAAGGAACTTGTCTGCCCTGATCCAATCACATTCCACCAGGCCCCTTCTCCAACATTGAGAATTACAATTCGACGTGAGATTTGGGTGAAGACACAGAGTCAAACCATATCACTTAACATTTGCTAAGAGGGTATATCTCCTGTTAAATGTTCTAAACACAAAGAAAAAAATACTTTTTAAAAAGGGGACAAGAGGAAACTATGGAAGGTGATTAATACATACGTGGCTTTGATCATGGTCAAAGTTTCATAGGTGTGGCCTCATTGAGAGACATATATTAAGTATGAACTGCTATTTATATGTTAATCATATAAATATATATAGAATATAGAATATACAAAATATATGTTATATTATATATTATGTTATATTCTATATATATTCTATATATGTTATATATAATAAACAGAATATATATAATATATATTATATATATACACACACACACATATATACACACACACATATATATATTTTAGAAACTCAAGTTTTCAAAATTTTACTATACTTACATCCTTTCTCAGGAAGCTCAAGGAAAATAAGCACTACTAAAACAAATCAAGAAAGAGGATCACATGAGGTCCAGGAAGGAAGGGGATCAACATAGGAAATACATAAAATATCAGGTTATTGACAAAAGGAAGTCAAACATGTTAATGAAGCAAAATCCAAGATGATAGCTGTGTGGCAGGTCCAATAAGCAATCATTCCTGATCAGAGTAGGTGGTTGAAGGGTTGCTAATAGGATGTTGTCATAGCCCATTTGGGCTGCTATAACAAAATGTTAGTCTGAATAATTTATAAACAACTGTGAAAAAATTATTTCTCACAGTTCTGGAAGCTGGTCAGTCCAAGATCAAGGCTCCAGCAGATTGTCTGGTGTGGAAATGCTCTCTCAGACCTCTTTTATAAGGATGCGAATTGTTCCCAGGGCTCTACCCTCCTGACCTAGTCATCTCCTAAAGGTCTCACTTCCTAACCCTATAATAGCACATTGAGGATTATACTTAAACATGTGAATTTTGAATGGACATACTCAGATCATGACAAAGGTCTTCAAAGAAAAAATGAAACTAATATACTGAGGAGAATGAATCTTCTGTGAGAGAATGTGGGTATGAATTAGTGATAGATATATCAAAATAAATCAAATAATAAATAGGCAATTTGTGACTACAGAGAAAGCAAAAGGGTTATGTTTCTGAAAGACTACATGGCTTGTGAGGGAACTCTACCTAGTTATAATACTGTAAATGTTAAATACTAATTGATAGAAACATGAAAAAACTCTTTCTGGATATTCAGGGAGAAATGTATTAGAAAAACAATATTAGAGAGAAAATCTTCATATTCCAAAACATAATATTAAATAAAAACTCTGAAATCCAGAGATTGCATGTTATTTAAACTAGCATAAGTATGCCATTTAGACTAAGTAGGTAATTTCCAGGGAAAAAAAAAGTTTAAAAGGTTTTCTTTGAAGAGTGGGAATTAGAATGACCCAGGATAGGCTCAGACGAGGCAGAAAATTGCTATTCTTTGTTATAGGCTGTCACTTTAACTAGAATACTAAATGTAATTTAATTTTAAAATATAATTGTATAAGAAAATGTGGTTTTGGTGATAGAAAAAATGTATCTCTAAAAATGATTTGCTATAGAATCAAAAAATTTATAAGCAGAAACAATTTATAAAAGGCAACATGAAATTAAAATGGACTGAAACAACTAAAACATGATAACAGAAAAATTAAAATAAACATTAAGAAGAATAAGGAGCATACAAACTGTTGCAGAAAATAAAAACAATATTATTGAGGACAAATTTAAACCATAATAAACAAGGAAAGGCACAATGGAACAAAAATAGTAAAAGAGAAAAATTATAAATATTGAGGTCAAAAGAAGACCATATATATGTGGTGTTAATAAATAAAATTTCAAAATAAATAAAAATAATAATGACAGCCTTAATAGAGCAAAATATTCTGAGCTGAAGGAAACAATCTCTTTATGCTATTTTAAAATAATTGCTCAGGAGTGATGACTCATTCCTGTAATTCCTGTACTTTGGGAGGCCGAGGCAGGTGGATTACTTGAAGTCAGGAATACGAGACCAACCTGGAGAACATGGTGAAACCCTGCCTCTACCAAAAAATACAAAAATTAACCAGATGTGATGGCCCATGCCTGTAGTCCCAGCTACTCAGGAGGCTGAGGCAGGAGAATCGCTTGAACCCGGGAGGCGGAGGTTGCAGTGAGCTGAGATCATGCCACTGCACTCCAGCAGAGGCAACAGAGTGAGATTCCATCTCAAAATAATAATAATAATAATTAATAATGATAATAATAAAAGGCTCACTCTATTCCAGAAAGTGATCAGTAAAAAGGGGTAATTCCTTGAAATAGTTTTTTTTAAAGGACAAAGAAACAAAAGGATTCTGCTAATCAGGAAGAAAATTTATATTCCCTTAAAAAGAGAATGGCTCCAAGTAATAATCAATAAAACAATGTGCAGAGAATATTTAAGGAATAAAATTATAAACCCAAAATTTTATGCCTTGTCAATCTGTAGTTTGTATATTAAGGCAGAGAAAAGCATTCTAATTTTTTCCTGCCAGGTTCATAAAGCACCACCTGTACTAGGTATCTAGGGATGCAGTAACAAATTATCATAACCTTGGAGACCTACAATAACAGAAATTTGTTCTCTTATATTTACAGGGGCCATAAGTCCAAAATCAAGGTGTTGGCTTGGCTACATTTCCTCTACAGGCTCAAGAGAATAATCTATTCTTCCCCTCTTCCTAGTTTCTAGTGACTATCAGCCATCCTCGGTGCTCCTTGGTTGATAGTTGCATCACTCCAATCTCTGCTGCTGTCTTCCCATTGCCATTTTCTCTTCATGTCTGTGCCCAAATTCCCTCTGCCTCTCTCTTACATCATTGCATTTAGGGATCATCTGGAAAATCCAGTATTAGCTTCTCTTCAAGATCCTCAAGTGAATCACATCTTATGCCATATAAGATGAGAATGACAGGTTCTGGGGATTATGATGTGGACATATCTCTGGAGACACCATTCAACCCACACACCATCTGTGTGTGTGTATGTATACACACACACACACACACACATATATATATATATATCTCCTATCACTCTGTTCCTCTAGAGAATGCTAATACAGACATATATATATCTATATTCTATGATATGTATACATATGAGTTCATTACGTATTAACTTACACAATCACAAAATTCCAGTGGGAGAAACGCTGCCTGCAAGCTTGAGGCTGCTTAGCTGTCTGCCAATGTGAGGAGCAAGAAGAGCCATTCTGGGTCTCAAAACTGAAGAACTTAGAGACTTGATGACCCACCGTCAAATGTTCAGTTTCTACCAAAGCCCAGTAACAGGCCAAGAGCTCTCTCTCAAAAGGAGAGTAGTTATCTGCAGAAGATCGCAAGGTCTTGCTCCAAAATCCTAGAGATCTCCTCTGTGACCTGTGGAGGCCTGACAAAGGCTCCAAGCAGCATCCTTATCTGCCACTGACTCTTCAAACATCATTGGATCTGCTAGGTCATAGACCCAAGTGGCAGAGCAGCTTGCACAGCAGCCTGGGCCTGTAGCAGAGCCTTCTCTTGCTCTGGACTCCACTCAAAATTGGCAGCCTTTCAGGTCACTCAATAAATGAGCCAGAGTAACACACCCAAATGAGAAATGTGTTGCCTCCCAAATCCAAATAGGCCCACTAGGCATTGTGCCTCTCTCTTGGTTGTAAGAAGGACCTAATGCAGCAACTTATCCTTCACCTTAGAAGAAATATCTTGACAAGGCCCACACCACTGGACCCCTAGAAATTTTACTGAGGTAGAAGGTCCCTGAATTTTAGTTGGATTTATTTCCCATCCTCTGACACACAAATGTCTCACCAATAAGTCCAATGTATTTGCTACTTCTTGGTCACTGGATCCAAACAGCGTAATGTCATCAATGTAATGGACCAGTGTGATATCTTGCAGAAGCAAAAAGCAATAAAATTCTCTCCAAATAAGATTATGACTCAAAGCCAGAGAGTTGATATACTCTTGAGGTAGGACAGTAGAGGTGTATTGAAGGCCTTGCCAGCTATGGCAAATTGCTTCTGGTGGGCCTTATGGACAGGAATGGAGAAAAAGGCATTTGCCAAGTCAATGGCTGCATACCAGGTACCAGGGGATATGTTAATTTGCTCAAGCAATGAAACCACACGTCATACAGCAGCTGAAATTGGAGTCACCACTTAGGTAAGCTTGTGATAGTCCACTGTCATTCTCCAAGATCCATCTGTCTCTGCAAAGGCCGAATGGGAGAGTTGAACAGGGAAATGGTGGGAATCACCACCCTGCGTCTTTCAAGTCCCTGATGGTGGCACTAATCTCTGCAATCCCTCCAGAGATATATTGTTTTTATTATTTTTCTAGGTAGAGCCAGCTCTAATGGCTTCTATTTGGCCTTTCCACCACAATAAGCCTCACCCTACCAGTCAGGGAGCCAATGTGGGGATTCTGCCAGTTGTTAAGTGTATCTATGCCAATCATGCATTCTGGCACCAGGGAAATGAACACAGGATGACTCCAGGGACCCACTGGACCCACTTTAAGTCAGACCTGAGCTAAAACTCCATTAGTTAGACGACCTCCATAAGCCCCTACTTTAACTGGAGGACTACAGTGATGTTTTGGGTCCCCTGGAATCAATGTCACCTCAGAGCATGTCCAGAAGTCCCTGAAATGTCTGATCATTTCCCTTTACCCAATGCACAGTCACCCTGGTAAAAGGCCAGAGGTCTCCTTGGGGAAGTTATGGGAGAAAGATATACCAGATAAATTCTAGGTAATGTATTAACAATTTATGTGTTGGGTCCTTCAGAGGACCCATGCTCCCCTTCATTCAAGGGGTTCCGGGTATGTAAATTGTCTCAAGTCTAGAAATTGATTGAGGAACTGTGAGTCTCTGTTTTTTATAATTCAAATTAGTCATTTGTCCATTCGACCTAGAAGTTTTCTGCTTGTATAAATTAAGTAGGAATGCAGTAGGCTTCCTGTCAATTTCACTTCTAAGAACACCAAGAATAATTAGCCTGCCAGAGCTCTACACTCTAAGGATGGAGTTCTTCCACTGGTTTTGGGGTGTCTGGAGTTGGCTGCTTAATATTAGACCCCAAAATGCTAAGGACTACTTCTAATAGTATGGAGAACTGCTAGAAGGTCTCTTCAAAGGTGCAGGTGCTGCCTTCACAATCTATTTTTCAAGGCATTGATCTCTTCCAGCTGGGATGAGCAGGTCTTAAGTGACTAATCGACTCCACCTCCCAATCACCTTAAACAGGGTCCCATTCTTTTCCAATCAATGCCCTTACTTTAACAGTAGACACCTGGTGAAGCTGTGCATGCATCTTTAGTTGCAAGTCAGCCACTCGTATAATAAGAGCTTGTGTCTGTTTTTTTACAATTTCAGCTCTTTCTCTGCAGGAGACAAGACTCTCACTCAGGGCAATACTAGCAGAATTGAAGCTCAATATCTGCTTCTGAAGCCAAGAGACAGAATCCAAGTTCATCATTTTCTTTCATCACTTTGTCAATTGAACTTAGGAGCAACCAACTAGCTTCATTATGTTCCTTGGTTCTCCTCATATGGTCAAAGATATTATGTATAGAATCACTAAACTCCTTGCCCCTCATGAATGATGAATCAGCAGTGTCAAATGCATTTATTTTGCATAACTCTCTAAACAGTTCACATCAAGGACTGTCAGTGTTCTCCATACTATTAGAAGTATAGTCCTTAGCATTTCGGAGTGTAATCATATTAAGCAGCCAACTCCAGAAACCCCAAAGCCAACTAAAGAACTCCATCCTTAGGGTTCTGTTCCACTAGAACCCCTCCTAGTACCAAAATCTGTATTAGTCAGGGTTCTCCAGTGGGACAGAACTAATAGAAAATTATATATAGATAGATAGATAGATAGATAGATAGATATGTATGTATATAAAGGGGAGTTTATTAAGTATTAACTTACATAATCACACAGTCCCAAAATAGGCTGTCTGCAAGCTTGAGGAGCAAGGAGAGCCAGTCCCAATCTCAAAACTGAAGAACTGGAGTCTGATGTCCGAGGGCTGGAAGCATGCAGCATGGGAGAAATCTGTGGGCTGGGAGGCTGGGCCAGTCTCTCCCAGCTTTATATTTACTGGCAGTTGATTAGATGGTACCCACCCAATTAAAGGTGAATCTGCCTTTCCCAACCCACTGACTCAAATGTTAATCTTCTTTGGCAACACCCTCACAGGATCAATACTTTGTATCCTTCCATTCAATCAAGTTGATGCTCAGTATTAACCATCACTCCATCTATGCTAACTTCTTGGAGGGAAAAAAAAACCATGTAAAAATTTATTCCAACGAATTTGAGAGTATCAAGAGCTCATGAGTAATGGTGGTTAAAAAGTACTGGCAGATAAAATATTATTTTCTCAATAATTGTTTAATATCTATTTTCTTATTCAACTAAATATAGAAAAAATTATAAGATAGAATATATATAAAAACCACAATTAACTGTATGTCAAACCCATATTATATTTAGAAAAACTGGGAATGGGCCGATAATATGCCACAAGGCTAGCTCCCTTTACGGTTTTGTGATGTAGGACAGAGTAGGAAAGACACTGTACTTTTATGCCTTTTGAATTTTGAACCATATAAATGTACTATCTATTAAAAAACATTATTTTTCTAAGAGACAAGAGATTGGACATTTTGAACAAAGAACTTGGATTTTTACCTCACACCATAAACATACATTTTAAATATTTAAATATAAAATTTGAAACTAGGAAACATTTGAAAGTTATTGGTAAGCTAACTGATTTGATTATTCACAGGACCTTTTAAACTATATAGTTATTAGTCATTTTTAAAAGTCTTAAAATTTATTTATGCAACTGGCTACATTAAAAACCAAGTTTTCTGTGGATTTAAAAAATTGTCAATTGAATGGCAAAAAAGACTAGGAAAATGTTTGTTAAAATTATAGAACATAGTGCTAATATTCTTATATCAGGAACTCATAAATCAGTAAGATATTTAATAATCTTTAGATGATACGGTAAAGAACAAGAATAAAACAATTTACTACAGAAAAAAAAGAATCTGGGAAATAGCCAACCACATATTAAATCAAAGACATGTAACACTAAATAAAAAAGACGACATTTTTAGTATGTCAAGTTGGCTGAAACTTGCCTTTACATTGTTCTTTTCTCCCTACCACAAGACCAAAATAGGAGCTTTTCCTTCAGCCTGATCCCAAAATGCAGAACACATGGAACAGAGCCAAAGCTGGTCTTTAGCCAGCATGTACATGAGAGAGAAATAAAGGCTGGTTATTACAGGCCACTGTTATTTTAGTGTTTATATATGTCCACAGTATGACTTGGCAAAAGCTGACTAATACAGTAACCATGAATGCAAAGGTAAAAATGACTGGAACGAGTTATAACATTAAAGAAAATAATATGCTAACTGCCACAAATAAAAACAGGCAATATAAACTCATGAATAAAGAAATGTAACAATAATGCAATTTTATTCATAAGAACACTTTGATTACATTTCATTGATTGGCACATTGATTCTTTGGATCTTTTTTTAAGTGAAGGACTATTTCAAATGGAAATAAATATATATATTTCAAGACACGGAAGACTTCCAGGGAAGCGTGGGAGAAAAGAGAGAACTGGGAAGAATATAATCCCCTGCATGAACATTAAGGTAGTTCTAGGAGGTACCTGTCAGGGCAAGAAGGTTGAATGCTGAACTGAAGCATCCATGGAGGTCCAATGCAAACCCAAAGCATGAACATCTAACAGATGTCACCTAACATGTTTTACACAGGGATTTTCAGTAAAACATACGCATAGATTAGATGTTAATAATGACAAGAAAGTATATTTTGAAACCAGCGGTAACCTTTAGCTTCATACAATTAGAATCATTAGGCTCTCTGAATAAGAAGGGACTTCAAATGTCATTTGTTACTTCAATGCTATTTTTGTAACTTTCTTTTACAACCACTCTATCAGGACCAAAATTTATGAACCAAAATTTTTGTTTTGCTATTTTCAAAACCATGAGTATTACAAACTAATACTAGGTCTTTCACATCTTATTAAACTGATCTGATGGTTGAGAGGAATGAAAAAGAGATACTGTTCAATCTGGAGTCCATAATTGTCAAAGATGGATGCATCAAGAATGACAGTAAACAATTTCAATATCTGCTTCCTCTTCCCAGAATACGTCATAATTATCATCAAAATAAATATATTGACTATTAAACAGGCTCTTTACTACATGGGTTCCAATTTACCACAAATTAGATTACATTTAATAAAAACATAACAAATTACATGCAGAAAACTTACATGACATGTTTACCTTATTTAATCAGGTGTTAAGAATTTCTCCATGCCTCAGAAGATTACACTGAATATTCAGAACACCAAACACCCTTTTTAGGAAAAGAACTATTATATTTTAGGGTTGTTAATAAAATAGATGCTGTGAGAATTAACGGCTCACCAGTTTGCATCCCTGTGAAATAAAGAAGAAACACTGTGGCTGGTGGTTAGAAATGTCCTTCACAGAAAAGTAATGCAGGATTTATCTCAAAATATTTTGTTATAAAAAATAACCACAGGTAGCAGAATTTAATAAAATATCTTTAAAAATAAAAATCGGTAACAAATATGCTATCGAAAAAAGACACACAAGACATCTCAATGAAGATAAAGGAAAACACTTTTGTTAGAAAACATGCTGACCTCATCAAGTGACTTCAATATTAAAATGTGATGGACTTGAATAATGAACAACAAAAACTGTGTCACTGTTAAATAACAGATAGAAATAACCTCAGGCATTTCTTCTGCTTATGGCTTTATAGATTATGTACAAAAGGCAAAATATATTTAATTTTCACACAGGGAGGAAGGAACTAAATATATTGAGACCTAGCATGATCCACATTATGGGTCAATAGTTACAGATATATGTCAGCATATAGAACTTTTGGCAGTTCTATTCTAAGATGTGTCATTGAGCTTAATGGAATGAGGCTTATCTGGTACAGGAGGGTATACCTTGTTCAAAAGAAATGTGAGAATAACAGTGACTATCACAGATGCATATCTCTAAACACGCCATATAAATACGGTCAAAGGAGATTAGAAAGCACCTAAAACAGGCAGAAAAAAATACTGGATCATTTTATGTGTCTGAATTTTATACCTACCTTCCAGCCATAAGATTTGAATACTGTTTCCCTGTTACAGATAGGAAAGAAAGAATTAAAATCCTCTCTTTTCACAGATGACATGATCTATACAGAGAATCCTAAGGAATCCACTGAAAAATATTAGAATGAATAAATGTCTTCAGCAAGTTTGCAGGATACAAGACCAATATTTAAAAACTTTATTTCTATATTCTTGCAACAAAAAATCCAAACATGAAATTAATAAAATACTGTTTGTATTTCTTTTTTAAAGAAACGTCTGTTCATCTCCTTTGCCCAGATTTTAGTGGGATTGTTTGCTTTTTTCTTGTTTACTTGTTTAATCTACTTGTAGATTCTGGATATAACTCCTTTGTCAGAGGCATAATTGGCAAATATTTTCTCCTGTTCTGTAGGTTGTCTGATTATTCTGTTGATTATATCTTTTGCTGTGCAGGAGCTTTTTAGTTTGAGTCCTGTTTCTCTATTTTTGCTTTTGTTGCTTGTGCTTTTGGGTTTCATCATAAATTCTTTCCTTAGAACAACATCCGATCATAAAATTTATCTTCTTAGCTCTGTTTATGCAGTGAATCATGTTTATTAATTTGCATATGTTGAACAATCCTTGCATTCCTCAAATAAAGCCAACTTGATTGTGATGAAATTTTTTTTTAATGTTCTGTTGGATTCAGTATGATAATATTTTGTTGAGGATTTTTGCTTTTTTCAAGAATATTGGCCTGTAGTTTTCTTTTTTGTTATGTAATTGTCTGATTTTCTGTGTCAGACTGACACTGGATTTATAGAATGAGTTAGGAAGAGATCCCTACTCATTAATTTTTTGAAATGGTTTCAGTAATATTGGTATTAGCTCTTGGTATGTCTTGTAAAATTTGGCTGTGAATCTGTCCAGTCCTGGTCTTTTTTGATGCTATTGTGAGATTTTTTTAGTACTGATTTGATTACTAAGTATTCCCACAAACATATAAAAAAATTCTGAACATCACTAATCATCAGAGAAAATGCAAATTAAAACCACAATGGGATATCTTAGTGAGGGTAGCTATTATTACAAAGTTTAAAAAACAACATACATTGCTGTGGATACAGAGTAAAGAGAAGGCTTATACATGTTTGGTGGGAATGTCAACCAGTTTAACCTCTATGGAAAATAGTATGGAGATATATCCCAAAGAACTAAAAACAGAACTACTATTTGATTCAGCAATCCCACTGAATCAACCTAAAGACAAAGAATCCATTATATTAAAAAGACACCTGCACTCATATGTTTATTGCAGCACTAGTCACAATAGCAAAGTCATGGAACCAATCTAAGTGTTCACCAATGGTTGGTGGACACTTACCACATTTTCTTTATACACATACATACCACATTTTATTTACTGTTTTTTATTTTTATTATACTTTAAGTTCTGGGGTACATGTGCAGATCATGCAGGCTTGTCACATAAGTATACATGTGCCATGGTGGTGGTTTGCTGCATCCATTGCCCCATCATCTACATTAGATATTTCTCCTAATGCTATCCCTCCCCAATCCCCCAACCCCCTGCTATTTCTCCCCAAGTTCCCCACTACCCAGGCCCTGATGTGTGATGTTGAATAGGAGTGGTGAGAGAGGGCATCTTTGTCTTGTGCCGGTTTTCAAAGGGAATGCTTCCAGTTTTTGCCCATTCAGTATGATATTAGCTGTGGGTTTGTCATAAACAGCTTTTATTATTTTCAGATATGATCCATCAATACCTAGTTTATTGAGAGTTTTTAGCATAAAGAGCTGTTGAATTTTGTCAAAAGCCTTTTCTGTATCTATGGAGATAATCGTGTGGTTTTTGTCTTTGCTTCTGTTTATATGATGGATTATGTTTATAGATTTCAATGTGTTGAACCAGCCTTGCATCCCTGGGATAAAGCTGACTTGATCATAATGGATAAGCTTTCTGATGTGCTGTTGGATTCAGTTCGCCAATATTTTATTGAAGATTTTTGCATCAATGTTCATCATGGATATTGGCCTGAAATTTTCTTTTTTAATTGTGTCTCTGCCAGGTTTTGGTATCAGGATGATGTTGGTCTCACAAAATGAGTTAGGGAGGATTCCCTCTTTTTGTATTGTTTGGAATAGTTTCAGAAGAAATGGTACCAGCTCCTCTTTGTACCTCTAGTAGAATTCAGTTGTGAACCCGTCGGGTCCTGGACTTTTTTTGGTTGGTAGGCTATTAATTGCTGCCTCAACTTCAGACCTTGTTATTGGTCTATTCAGGAATTCAACATCTTCCTGGTTTAGTCTTGGGAGGGTGTAAGTGTCCAGGAATTTATCCATTTCTTCCAGATTTCCTGGTTTATTTGCATAGGGGTGTTTGTAGTAATCTATGATGGTAGTTTGTATTTCTGTGGGATTGGTGGTGATATCCCCTTTATCATTTTTAATTGCATCTTTTTAATATTCTCTTTTCTTTTTTATTAGTCTGGCTAGTGGTCTATTTGGTTGATCTTTTCAAAAAACAAGCCCCTGGATTTATTGATTTTTTTGAAGGGTTTTTGTCTATCTCCATCAGTTCTCCTTTGATTTTAGTTATTTCTTCCCTTCTAGTTTTGAGTTTGTTTGTTCTCACTCCTCTAGTTCTTTTAATTGTGACATTAGGGTGTCGATTTTATATCTTTCCTTACTTATCTGGTGGGCATTTAGTGCTATAAATTTCCTTCAAGACACTGCTTTAAATGTGTCCCCGAGATTCTGGTACATTGTATCTTTGTTCTCATTGGTTTCGAAGAACATTTTTATTTCTGCCTTCACTTCATTATTTATCCAGTAGTCATTCAGGAGCAGGTTGTTTAGTTTCCCTGTAGCTGTGCGGTTTTGAGTGAGTTTCTTAATCCTGAGTTCTAATTTGACTGCACTGTGATCTGAGAGACTGTTATGATTTCTCTTCTTTCGCATTTGCTGAGGAGTGTTTTACTTCCAATTATGTATTCAATTTTAGAATAAATGTGATGTGGTGCTGAGAAGAATGTGTATTCCATAGTTTTGGGGTGGTGAGTTCTGTAGATATCTATTAGGTCCATGGTCCAGATCTCAGTTCAAGTCCTAGATATCCTTGTTAATTTTCTGCCTTGTTGATCTGTCTAGTATTGACAGTGGGGTGTTAAAGTCTCTTTGTAGGTCATTAAGAACTTGCTTTATGTAACTTGGTGCTCTTGTATTGGGTGCATATATATTTGGGATAGTTAGCTCTTCTTGTTGCATCACTCCCTTTACCATTATGTAATGCCCTTCTTTGTCTCTTTTGCTCTTTCTTGGTTTAAAGTCTGTTTTATCAGAGACTAGAATTGCAACCCTGTTTTTTTGTTTTGTTTTGTTTTGTTTTTTTTGCTATTTGCTTGGTAAATATTCCTCCATCCCTTTATTTTGAGCCTATGTGTGTCTTTGTACATGAGATGGTTTTCCTGAATACAGAGCACCGATGGGTCTTGACTTTTATCCAATTTGCCAGGCTGTGTCTTTTGACTGGGGCATTTAGCCCATTTACATTTAAGATTAGTATTGTTATGTGTGAATTTTATCCTGCCACTTTTATGCTAGCTGGTTGTTTTGCCCATTATTTGATGTAGTTTCTCCATAATGTCAATGGTCTTTACAGTTTGGTATGTTTTTGCAGTGACTGGTACTGGTTGTTCCTTTCCATGTTTAGTGCTTCCTTCAGGAGCTCTTTGAGGGCAGGCCTGGTGGTGACAAAATCTCTCAGCAGTTGCTGGTCCATAAAGAATTTTATTTCTCCTTTGCTGATAAAGCTTAGTTTGGTTGGATATGAAATTCTGGGTTGAAAATTCTTTTCTTTTAGGATATTGAATATTGGTCCCCACTCTCTTCTGGCTTGTAGGGTTTCTGCCAAGAGATCTGCTTTGAGTGTGATAGGCTCCTCTTTCTGAGTAACCCAACCTTTCTTTCTGGCTGCCCTTAGCATTTTCTCCTTCATTTCAACCCTGGTGAATCTGATGGTTATGTGCCTTGAGGTTGCTCTTCTCAAGGAATACCTTTCTGGTGTTCTCTGTATTTCCTGAATTTGAATGTTGGCCTGCCTTGCTAGGTTGGGGAAGTTCTCCTGGATAATATCCTGAAGAGTGTTTTCCAACTTGTTTCCATTCTCGCCGTCACTTTCAGGTATGGTCATAAGTAGATTTTGTCTTTTCACCTAATCCCATATTTCTGGGAGGATTTGTTCATTTCTTTTCTCTTTTTTCTCTAATATTGCCTTCTCACTTTATTTCCTTGAGTTGATCTTTGATCTCTGATATCCTTTCTTCTGCTTGATCAATTCAGCTATTGGAACTTGTATATGCTTCATGAAGTTCTTATTCTATGCTTTTCAGCTCCATCAGGTCGTTTACGTTCTTCTCTAAACTGGTTATTCTTTTTAGTATTTCATCTAATCTTTTTTCAAGTTTCTTAGCTTCCTTGCATTGGGTTAGAACATGTTCCTTTAGCTTGGAGAAGTTTATTATTACCCACCTTCTGAAGCCTGTTTCTGTCAATTTGTCAAACCCATTCTCTATCAAGTTTTGTTGGCTTGCTGGCCAGGAGTTGTGATCCCTTGGAGGAGAAGAGGCATTCTGGTTTTTAGAATTTTTAGCCTTTTTGCACTGGTTTCTTCCCATCTTTGTGGATTTATCTACCTTTGGTCTTTTAAGTTGGTGACCTTTGGATGGGGCCTCTGAGTGGACAGCCTTTCTGTTGATGATGAAACTATTTCTTTCTGTTTGTTAGTTTTCCTTCTAACAGTCAGGCCCCTCTGCTGCAGGGCTGCTGGAGTTTGCAAGAGGTCCATTCCAGACCCTGCTGGCCTGGGAATCACTCATGGGGGCTGCAGAACAGCAAAGATTGCTGCCTGTTCCTTCTTCTGGTAGCTTCATCCCAAAATGATACCTGCCAGATGTCAGCCAGAGCTCTCCTGTATGACGTGTCTCTGGGTTAGGATACATGGGGGTTCAGGGAGCCACTTCTGGAGGCGCCTGTCCCTTAATGAAGCTCAAGCCCTGTGCTGGGTAATCTGTCCCTCCCTTCAGGGCTGCCAGGCAGGGACATTAAAGTCTGCTGAAGTGGAACCCACAACCGCCCCTTTTCCCAGGTGCTCTGTCCCAGGAAGTTGGGGGCTTTGTACATCCCTGATGGGCTGCTGTCTTTTTTTTCTGAGATGCCCTGACCAGCAAGAAGGGAATCTACTTGTTAGTCTGCCTGCAGAGGCCTGGCTGAGCTGCAGTTCTAAGCTTCGCCCAGCTGCTGTGTAAATTTCCCTGTGGCTTTGTTTACACAGGCAATGTTGAAACTGGCTACCAGAGCCTCATCGATGGTGTGCACCCCTCACCCCCCCAAGCTCAGTGGTCCCAGGTCAAGCTCAGGCTGCTGTGCTAGCTCCAAGAATTTCAAGCCAGTGGATTTTAACCTGGCTTTGTAGACACTGGAGGGAGTCTCCTGGTCTGCAGGTTGTGTAGACCACAGAAAAAAATGCAGTATCTGAGCCAGAGTGCTGGAGTGTCCAGGGAAGTCCCTAATGGTTTCCCTTGCTGGGAGAGTGAGTTCTCCAGTCCCTTGTGCCTCCTGGGTGAGGCAATGCCCACCCTGTTTTGGCTTGCTCACTTTGGGCTACTCCCACTGTCTAACCAGTCCCAGTGAGATGAACCTGGTACCTCAGTTGGAAATGCAGAGATCACTCATCTTCTGGCACACTCTCACTGGGAACTGCAAACCAAAGCTGTTCCTATTTGGCCATCTTGGTGGAAGTTCCTCCACATTTTCTTTATATACACAAACACACACACACACACACACACACACACACACACACACACAGAGTGAAATACTTTGGCGGAAGTTCCTCTACATTTTCTTTATATACACAGACACACACACACATACACATACACAGAGTGAAATACTATAAAAAAGAATAAAATCATGGCCTTTGCAGCAACATAGATGGCGCTAAAGGCCATTTTTCTAAGTAAACTAACTCAGAAGCAGAAAATCAAATATCACATGTTCCAACTTTTAAATGGGAGCTAAACAATGAGTACACATGGACATAAAGGTAGGGACAAGAGACACTGAGGACTCTAAAAGCAGGGAGCATGGGAGAAGAGTGAGGGTTGAAAAATGTTCAGTATTTTGATAATGAGTTCACTAGAAGCCTAATAATCTCAATCATTATGCACATAGTACCCATGTAAAAAAACAAGCACATGTACTCTTTGAATCTAAATTTAAAATGTAAAAAACTGTTTTATTTATAACAGTATCCAAAAGAAATAATTTTTGAAGTAAATTTATCAAAGGATAAAACTCATACTCTGAAAAGTATAAACCATTGTTGAAAGAAATTAAAGAAAATCTAAACAAATGGAAAAATATCCTATATTCACAGATCTAAAGACTTAACTTTGTTATGATGGGTCTACTTTCCAAATCGATCTATAATTCCTATTAGAATTGCAGCTGACTTCTTTGCAGAAATTTATAAGATGATTCTAAAAATCACATTAATTACAAAGGACTTTTATGTTGTTTCAGTTACAATCATGATACAGAAAAATATAGTAGGAGAAATTACACTGCTCTATTTCAAAATTTACTGCAAAACAACAATAATCAAAATATTATATTACTGGCATAAGAACAGACATATAGACCAATGGATTAACTTTGAGAACTCAGAAATAAATCCATACATCTACGGTCAACTCGTTTTCAATGAGGGCATCAGGCCATTCATTGGGGGAGATAAATGGTGATGAGACAACTGGATATTGCATGCAAAAGAATGAAGTGGAACCCTAAATCAACTTAAAAGAGATCAAAGACCTAGATGTAAGAGCTAAAACTGTAAAACTCTTAGAAGAAAATACAGCAATAAAATGTGCATGACCTCAGCTTTGGCAAAAAAAAATCTTACATATGAAATTAAAAGCATGACCAACCAAAATTGAACTTCATAAAAATTAGGCCAGGTGCAGTGGCTCATGACTGTAATCCCAGCACTTTGGGAAGCAGAGAAGGGCAGATTACCTGAAGTTGGGAGTTTGAGAGTAGCTTGACCATATGGTGAAACTCTGTATCTACTAAAAATATAAAAATTAGCTGGGTGTGGTGGCAGAACCTTTAATCCTAGCTACTTGGAAGACTGAGGGGAGAAAATCATTTGAACCCAGGAGGTGGAGGTTGCAGCGAGCCAGGATTGCATCACAAACTCCAGCCTGGGCACAGAATAAGACTTTGTCTCAAAAGAAAAAAAACAAAACAAAACAAAAAAACCTTAAAAGCTTTTATAATTCAAAAGACACTATCAAAAAAAGTGAAAAGATAATCCACAGAATAAGAAAATATTTTCAGATATATCTGATAAGAAACTTGTATCTAGAATAGACAAAGAACTACAACTCAATACTGAAAAGAGAAATAACACAATTAAAAATAGACAAAAAATCTTAATAGATATTTCCCATGTTCCCCTGCCACTTCACTCTCTTTAAGAAATCGTTTCTTCCTTTATCAAGACAAGTTACTCTTTAAAGTTCTTAAATTCTTTATAATCTGGCCATACTCCAACTCTTCATTATTGAACACAGCCTAGTCTTTTTAAATGTTATGTCCTTTACAGCTAAACAAGTCAAAATTATAAAACAGAGTTTGGGAAAAATGGCAGACAGTAGACAGGACTAACTTGCAACTCCCACTCAGATAGAGCAGCATTTAGAAACTCACATTGTGAACTTTTGCTCTAATAACTACCACAGGAACATACCAGGAAAGCAGAGAGAATACACAGACCCTTTGAAGAAGGTGAATTGCCATTGCAGGCTCCATGAGACAGTCAAGGAACTGTGAGTTGGCTTGCTTTCTCAGCTGGGAGGCTTGTAGCCTGGGGCAAGTTCTCTGCCCTGCTTACCAGTTGCCTGGAAATAAACTGGTGCTAGTCGGGGAGCACAGTGGGAGTAAAACCAGCATTTTGGGGTATGGGCTATGTGGGAGCTGGGTGAGGCCTTTGTCTGCAGGCTTTCCCCCACTTCCCTTGCAACCTGTGTGATGCAGTAGAGGCAACCATAACTTCCCCAGAAACTTAACTTTATTGGCCTGGGAACCACAACCCCAACCCACGTAGCAGAGGCAGCAAGTCCCACCCAAGGAGAGTCTGAGCTTAGACGTGCCTAGCTTTGCTCCCTCCTAATGGTCTTTCTCTTCCCACCTTGGTAGCTGAAGAGAGAGGACATAATCTCTTTGGAGCTCTATGGCCCTGCCCGCCACCTGAGAAATCTGAATACTTATCCAAAGGTGATCCCAGGGCAAGGTTGTATTCTCACTACACTGCCATAGCTGTTGCATTCAGGAGTGCCACCACATGGTTGGAGGCCAACCAACACAAAAACAGCACTCTTAATAAAAATACAACCAACTGTCAGGAAGCCCCATCTTTAGAAGGGGAAGAACACCACATCAAGCAAGCACCCCATGGGATAAAAGAATCTGAACAGCAGCCTATGAGTCCCAGACCTTCCTTCATCATAGTCTATCCAAATGAAAAGAAACCAGAAAAATAATTCAGGCAATATGACAAAACAAGGTTTTTTTTAACCCCCTAAAAGATCACATTAGCTCACCAGCAATAGATCCAAACCAAGAACAAATCCCTGAATTGCCAGAAAAGGAATTCAGAAGCTCTATCATTAAGCGAATCAAGGAGGCACCAAAGAAAAGTGAAGTCCAACTTAATGAAATTTAAAAAAAGATACAAGAGATGAATGAAAAAATCTTCAGTGAAATACATAGCATTTAAAAAGAAGAAATACATAGCATAAATAAAAAACAATCATAACTTCTAGAAATGAAAGACACACTTAGAAAAATGCAAAATGCACTGGATAGTTTCATCAATAGAATTGAACAAGTAGAAGAAAGATTTTCAGAGCTCAAAGACAACCTGGTCTGACAAAGACAAAGGAAAAATAATTTTAAAAATGAACAAAGCCTCCAAGAAGTTTAGGATTATGTTAAACAACCAAGCCTAAGAATAATTAGTGTTTCAGAGGAAGAAGAGAAATCTAGAAGTTTGGAAAACATATTGAAGGAAATAATCAAGAAAACTTCCCCAGCCTTGCTGGAGATCTAGACATCCAAATCCAACAAGCTCAAAGAATATCTGGGAAATTCATCATGAAAAGATCATCACCTAAATACATAGTCATCAAGTTATCTAAAGTCAAGATAAAGAAAAGGATCTTAAGAGCTGTGAGGCAAAAGCATTAGGTAACCCATAAAGGAAAACCTATCAGATTAACAGTAGATTTCCCAGCAGAAACAATACAAGCTAGAAGGGATTGATCTTCTGTTGGGAACCAGCCCAATCCTATAGGTGGGTGCCCTGAGTCCTGGCTGTGACAAGGGAGTGAGAAAGGAAATAAGACAGAGACAAGAGTAGAAGTTCACAGTATGGGTCCAGGGGTCCAGCACACTCTCGCATGGAGTGAACCACATTGGTGTTGAGCTCTTTTTAAAAGATATGTCCTTTACAGCTAAACAAGTGAAAATTATAAAATGGAGTTTCAGAAAAACAGCAGACAGGAGACAGGACTAACTTGCAACTCCCACTCAGATAGACAGAGCAGCATGTTCAATAAAAGGCTCCACACACTGTTATTGGGTGCATTATCTTGTTAATCTTGCTGGCAGTGGGGAATGGTGTTTGAGAAGGAAGATGGTAGGGGAAGAACACGTGTCTGCAGCATTCAGTAGCAAATGTGGTTCTTCTAAGAAATGCTAACTAAGGACACTGAGTTTTTACCACCCATTGTCTGTTCAGGTGCATTTGCAAAGAGGCACAGTGGATAAGGTGCCATAAGGTCTGACCACACACAGTGCATCAAGGGGTTTTTATCTCCTGAGCATTGTGGACACAGAGCAATCAGAATTACTGCATATTCTGAGAACACAGGCAGAGCCTGTGGCGTTCCAGTTATCTCTGCTCTGCAAGACAGAAAAGTCTTGCAAGCTCCCATCTGCAAAGACCCTCCCGATTCTTGTGAGCAGAGGTTGCATTCCTTCCCAGAGTTCTTGCACAAGCCCCCTTTACGAGACCATCACGCAGACTCTCTCTTGGGAAGAGATGTGGGACCAAAGCAGTTTTTCCTGCTTTGCGACCACACACATAGCATTCCGCGGTTATAAAGCACTCTTAGATGGTCTTTACTATAGGACTCCTATCTTACTGCACCATAGTTTGCAGTTTTCTTAATTCCATATTTGATCTATGGCACAAATCTCAGTGTATAAAAGCAAAACAAGCTTGTAATCATTTAGATATAAGTAACAAAGGTCTGCCCCTGGCCATCTTTTCCTACAGGGTTCTATCTTTAGCCTCCTTCAACAAAACAATTATCAGCCAAGAATTTTGAATGCAGTGAAACTAAGCTTCATAAATAAAGGAAAGATACAGTCTTTCTCAGTCAAACAAATGCTGAGAGAATTCACCAGTACCAAGCTAGGACTACAAGTATTGCTAAAAGAAGTTCTAAATCTCCGAATAAATCTTTGAAATACACCAAAATAGAATCTCCTTAAAGCATAAATCTCACAGGATCTATCAAACATTAACACATAGAAAAAAACACAAGGTATTCAGGCAACAAATAGCATGGTGAATACAATAGTACCTTACATCTCAAAAATAACATTGAATTTAAATGGCCTAAATGCTCCACTTAAAAGATGCAGAATGGCAGAATGACAGAATGAGAATTCAGCAACCTAGTATCTGCTGTTTTCAAGAGACTCACCTGACACTTAAGGACTCACATAAACTTAAGGTAAAGGGATAGAAATATATATTCCATGAAAATGGACACCAAAAGCAAGCAGGAGTAGCTATTCTTAAATCAGACAAAATAAACTTTAAAGCAACAGCAGTTAAAAAGACAAAGAGGCACATTATATAATAATAAAAGGCCTAGTCAAACAGCGAAGTATCACAATCCCAAATATATATGTACCTAACACTGGAGCTTCCAAATTTATAAAACAATTATTATTAGACATAAGAAATGAGGTAGATAACAATGCAATAATCACAGGGGACTTTTCTCCACTGACAGCACTAGACAGGTCATCAAGACAGAAAGTCAACAAAGAAGCAACGGAATTAAACTATATCCTGAAACAGACAGACTTAACAGATATCTACAGAATATTCTAACAAACAACTGCCAAATATATTAGAATACATTCTATTTATCAACACATAAAACATTCTCCAAGATAGACCATATATAGGCCACAAAACAAGTTTTAACAAATTTAAGAAGATTGAAATTATATTAAGTACTCTTTCACAAAGCAGTGGTGGAATATAATTGGAAATGAACTCCAAAAGGAACCCTCAAAACCATGCAAATACATGGAAATTAAATACCTGCTCTTCAATGATGATTGGGTCAACAATGAAATCAGGATGGAAATTTTTAAAAGTCTTTGAACTAAACAATAATAGTGACACAACCTATTAAAACTTCTGGGATAAAGCTAAAGTAATGCTAAGAGGAGTTTGTAGCATTAAATATCTACATCAAAAAGCCTGAAAGAACACAAATAGACAGTCTAAGCTCATACCTCAATGAACTAGAGAAACAAGAAAAAACCAAACCTAGCAAAAGAAAAGAAATAACAAAGAGCTGAGAAGAACTAAAGGAATTTAAACAACAAAAAAAAGGACACCCTATTTAACAAATGTTGCTGGGATAATTGATGAGCCAAATGTAGACGAATGAAACTGGATCCTCATCTCTCATTTTATACAAAAATCAACTTAAGATGGATTAACTACTTAAATCTAAGACTTGAAACCATAAAAATTCTAGAAGATAACATTGGAAAAACCCTTCTAGACATTGACTGAGGCAAAGACTTCATGACCAAGAATCCAAAAGCACATGCAACAAAAACAAAGGTAAATAGATGGGACTTAATTAAACTAAAACGCTTCTGCACAGCGAAAGGAACAATCAGCAGAGTAAACAGACTACTCACAGACTGGAAGAAAATATTTGCAATCTGTATGTCTGACAAAAGACTAATATCTCAACTCTACAAGGAACTCAAACAAATCAACAACAACAATAAAAAATGCCATCAAAAATTGTGCTAAGGACATGAATGGGCAGTTCTCAAAAGAAGATATCCACATAGCCAACAAACATATGAAAAAATGCTCAACCTCACTAATGATGAGGTAAATGCATATCAAAATCACAATGCAGGCCAAGAGCAGTGGCTCAGCCTGTAATCCCAGCACTGTGGGAGACTGAGGCAGGCGGATCACCTGAGGTCAGGAGTTCGAGACCAGCCTGGCCAACATGGTGAAACCCTGTCTCTAGTAAAAACAACAACAACAACAACAATAACAACAACAAAAACCCCACAGTGCGATATCACCTTACTCCTGCGAGAATGGCCATAATCAAAAAATAAGAGAAGTTGGCATGGATGTGGTGAAAAGGGAACACTTACATTGTTGGTGGGAATGCAAACTAGTACAACCACTATGGAAAATAGTGTGGAGATTCCTCAAAGAACTAAAAGTAGATCTACCATTTGATCCAGCAATCCCATTCCTGGGTATCTACCCAGAGGAAAAGAAGTCAATATATTAAAAAGATACTTGAGCATGCATGTTTGTAGCAGCACAATTTGCAACTGCAAAAATATGGAACCAGCTCAAATGTCCATCAATCAATGAGTGGATAAAGAAAATGTGGTGAATTTATATATATGCACCACTGAATATTACTCAGCCATAAAAGGAACAAAATAATGACATTCACAGCAACCTGGATTGAATTGAAGACCATTATTCTAAGTGAAGTAACTCAGGAATGGAAAGCCAAACATTGTATGTTCTCACTCATAAATGGGAGCTGAGCTATAAAGATGAAAAGGAATAAGAATGATACAATGGACTTTGAGGACTCATGGGAAAGGATGGCAGAGGTTAGGGATAAAAGACTACACATTGGGTGCAGTGTACGGTGCTCTGATGATGGCTGCACCAAAATCTCATGAGTCATTACTAAAGAACTTATTCATGTAACAAAACACCACCTGTTCCCCCAAACCCTATTGAAATAAACATAAAATAAAATAAGTAAAAAATAGCATGCAGCATCTACCAATGTCTAAAGGCCCTTAGATAGTTTATTTTCCCAAGTCTTCTGAATAGATGGATGCCCTCTCTGGTCCTCACTAATCTGCCAAAAAGAAAGACAGTTTAAGGATCACTTTCTCCTCAACATAGAGATCTGGTCTTTTTCCTCTTCTAACCTCTTTCTTTTACTGGACTATGTACTATGTTGTATTGTCTTCTAATTATTCATAGGCCTATACTATTATTACCTCAAAAAGATTTTATTTTCTGAAGGTAGGAATTATTCATTTACTTCTATTTTATGACCCACAGTGCTGTGTGCATCAAAAATTCAATCTCTTAATTGACTAATACACTACTTTATTGGCCTTGATATTGCAAAAGAAATGTCACAGAACTGTTAATCCTGTTTAAAATAATAGTAAGAAAGACAGTAACTCAAAATTAGAGGATTACTATAACATATCATAAATAAAATATATCTTAAAACAGCCTAGAAGCAGAGTCTTATTTAAAATCTTATTTTTAAATTTCACTAATAACTAGCACTTTAATGTCCACCAGAATGCAGGTTTGGATGGAAAGGCTGATACTGGGTTCTAAGTTGGCTTTCCATTCGTTGGTCATAAAAGCTAACTGTACCACTCCTGAAAGCCACAGGTTATTTTGGCATTTCTTTGGTTTATAATACAAGCAGCACATTATTTCCAGTGCCTGGGCTGTCTGAAATAAGTAGAAGTTCTACCTTGGTGTTGCAGGCAGTTAATAACTAGATGAACCCCAGTCAGGCAAGAAGGCAGTTTTAGCCTTTCCACATGCCAAACCTAAAGCAAAGATGGCTAGAAATGGACTTAGAGGGTCTTATAAAAACATGAACTAACTTGAACCTCACTTAAATATAAACCAAACATCATCATGAGGTTTGAAATAATCTAAACTCTCATCTTTCTTTATTAGTTCTGTTTTTCTTTTTTGTTATTGCTGTTGTTTTTAATACCCTTCAAATTCTTCTGGGTTCTAGTTTAAACTGAAAGTGCCAAAATAACAACACAAATACAGCCATTATTTTCATGGCTTACCCAGAGTGGGAAGCACTGGAAATATCAAGATACCATAATTAAAGTTCATCAAATTACAATTTCTGTAACAAAGAATACAAATAACAAGACAGTAGCCAATATGACTTTGACAGGGACTAAGTCTGACGCCCACTGATGGAATTTTTTTCTTTTTTTTTTGAGACGGAGTCTCACTCTGTCACCCAAGCTGGAGTGCAGTGGTGCAATCTTCGTTCACTGCAACCTCTGCTTCCTGGGTTCAAGCTATTCTCCTGCCTCAGCCTCCCAAGTAGCTGGGACAACAGGCACGAGCTACCACGACTGGCTAATTTTTGTATTTTTAGTAAGAACATGGTTTTACCATATTGGCCAGGCTGGTCTCAACTCCTGATCTCAAGCAATCTACCTGCCTTGCCTTCCTAAAGTACTGACATTACAGGTGTGAGCCACCACACCCAGGGTTGGAACTTTTTTTTAAGTTCATGTATATAGAAACCTGGAAATGGAAAAGAAATGAAACAGCTTATTTGGTAATGACTGAAAAGCAAATATTTCATATGTAGATGAAATCTACTCCAAATCTTGGTATCCAATTTAACTATTAATATCATCATGGTTCCTTTTAAAAGTTTTTAATTAGTGTTAAGTAGAAGTGAATGGCTAAACTTTATTTTTATTTCCCATCTGTCCAATGTCTCAAAGCTGTATTTACAAATGATTTTAAAAAGAAATAAGGATATGGGAAATCTACCACCAGTTAAATTGATCTCTGAATGATTTAGGCTGACTCTTACAAATCGTAACTGGAGGCAGATCTTCAATATGGTCAGTAAATGAGCAGTGTATACTGAGCACTGATCAGTTTTGTGCAGACTGTGGACCAAATGACTGAGACTTTGGTTAACTGAACCAAGAAGAACAGCTTTAGGAGGAAAATGGTGGATTTTATTTTATATATGGTACGTGTTGAGATGTATTCAGCAGGCAGTTGGATATTAAGAGCCTGGGAAAAACTGGGAGCAAGACAGAGAGGTGTTAATTGAATTTATAAAGGTGAATGAAATCTATAAAGAGAAGATGATGACAGAACTACACATGACACTTATTGGATGGACAGGATGACACAGAAACCAGTGAGTCCAGGGCCAGCGACACCGGTGTGCGGCCTGTGCAACTTCACACGGCTTCAGAAGGGCTCCAAGCTCAGTGTAATGCTATTGCCATCGTCTTATAACTTTTTTAAAAAATCAATCTTCGAACTGTGTTTTGTATGCAAAGTTGGATGGAACAATGGAGCACATGCATAAGGACGGGCACTACATGCAGTGTGCATGCCCACCGTTCCCTGGTCTTCCCACTCACAAATGATGTCTCATGAGCACAGAATTCTAGTGGACTCACAATGCATGGGAGTTCAGCAAGATTCAATACAAGTACAAGATGTGCATTTCATCTTAGAGTAAATGGGTGCAGGGAAAGGCTGATAAGCTTTGAGAGGCTATGCTTTCTGTTCAAATCAGAAATTGTTGCTGTGAAAGAAATCAATGACATTCTAAGAAACATGAATGACCAATAAACCCCATCACATATTTTCTTACTTGTGTTAATTTGCTGTATTAGTCAAGCACTTATACTGAAAATGATGACATACAAGTGAACTGACCATACAGAGTGTTGGTAGAATGTGTGCATATCAGTAAGTGAAATAAAAAAATAGTAGAACTTGTTTTGTGCAGTGATTCCACTGTTCTGGGAAGAGCAAAAAACGTATGTATGTATGAGCTATAAAAATAACTGTTGTATAATTTTGGTGATTCCACATATAAACTAAATGCTTTTAAACTTGCATTTAAATTTGACATTGTACAATATGAATAAAAATGCTAAAATTTATTCTAATAATAAAAAATTTATTTTTTCTTTACTTGGAATGACACTAAAGAGCAAATAAAAAGATTCCATGACAAGTCAAGAGAGAAACTGCAAAAGAAACAGAACTATACTGAGTAACTTTAACCGTAATTTTTCTTGCTTTTTGAACAAGGGAACTCAAACTTTCGTTTTGCTTTGGCCCCACGAATTATGGAGTCAAGCCTGAGAGGGTCAATAAATGGAAGGGGAACCAGGATAATCTGAGTCACAAAAGTCACAAGAGAAGTGTTTAAGAGACAGTATTTTTGGTTATTTGTTTAACTATAGTCCTGTTGCTGGACTGGGGATTATCAGCAAGACTTTTCATGGCTGCCCCTCCAGCTGGCATAGGGCCAGGACTCCAGGAACATAGCTCACCTCCCAATTCTGCCAAATGTCTGTTGAGAATAGTCATTGAGCATGAAGGTTAAGTGGTTTCTGATAACCTTTGAGAGAGTAATCTGGGGAGAGTAACTAGGATGTAGGCTAGATTCCAAAGGAATAAAGAGTGAAAAAATAATATTAATGCAGCAAGGATAAATTACACTCTCAGAAAGTGTGCTGGAAGTCTAGATGAATGAATGGATGAAAGGAGGAACTGACTTGAGTACCTTGTTTCCTTCTCTGTAGGAAACAGAGAGTAGAAATTGGGCACTACATTATGAAATGAGAAAACGGGAGACTTTTATGGCAGAGTAAAAGCAAGAACAACACTGAAAATATTATGTAAATCATTTTATGCATAACAAATTATCATTTTTATGGTCAACAGCACACTTGGGTTATAAGTCTAAATCAAATTCTTTAATCTTTTTTTCTCTTTGGATTTTTTTCTCTCACCATTAAAGAGAAACGTTGCTGACTATGTCTCTGAGCATGGTGCTAGGATTGCGCTAGACAGTAAACCATATTTGGTGTGTGTTTTTTTTTCCAGTTACAGTTGTGGCATACAGTATACAAACATTCAAACTCTTTCCCCAAGATCAAATTGTGTTCCATGATAGGCATCTGGCTGATGTTGCTGAGAGATGGGAATTCAACCTGCATCTTTGAAATATATTCCTCTCAATATGAAGCCAACTGGCTCACAGGGACCTCGGCTCTACAACTTCTGCTTCATTAGCAGCTAATGAGTACAGCTCAGTGCCAAACAACAGGAAAACTCCTGCTTTTATTATTCAGGTTCAAGGTTATGGCATTGGTCTAAAGAGCAAAATTGGCTTGCAGAAAATTGAAACACACTCCACACTCATAAAAACACAAACTGCATATACCGTAAGACATCTCTGAGTGATTATACCTGAAAGACTAATACCAGTCGTACTGAGATCATTAGCTTTTCAAATATTTCCAAATGTGTCATAGCCTTCCACTCAGAACTAATTGCTGGGCCCAACTTTGCTTTCACCAGGTTCACTGATTATACAGGGAAAGCCAAAGCAGGAGCAAATCTGTGTTTCTATTAATTACCAACATTTGTCCCTGTTATCATGAATCTGTTTTTAGTGTGAACAAATTTTGATTTTAATCTCAACTGAAAGCCACAGAATTTAAGGCTCCTGATAAATGAGTAGGTTTACTCACTTTGATATCAGTGGCTATAACAAAGAGGCTTGATGAAAAAAGTGCATCTACTTATCTATGAAATGGATCAATGAATATGTTTTACTTACAGAGTAATACTTGTCTCAAAATTACTTTGAAACGTCAGAAACTAGGGCTGTCTTCTCACCAGTATTTCATGGCTCATGACCTCCCTGCCTGCATCAAGACACAAATAGACCTGGATCTGCTCCCTCTCCCTCCTCGCCAATTGCCCTCTTCAGAGTCCACAGCAATGCCTGATTGAATTATCTGTGCCTCCCTGCAGGCCTCTTGGCTGCCAGTAACTCACTTCGGAGTCTTGGTCATTTGTGGTGTGTCTTGAGGATGCTAGCTAGCTGTTCTCTTCCTCAGTTGGTTCTATTCATTTCTGGTTTGGAGTAATTGCATGTTTGAGTTCACAGTAAAAATAAAAATATGTAAGTGATATACACTGTAAATCTTATTGCACATGATTCATACACACATGAATTTAAAAAGAAAAAAAAAAGAGGTAGAACATCCTTGCAGGAGTATTATTAGTTATTTCAAACTCTATAAAGAAGAAAGTGTTCTGTGTTTGTTGGAAGTATTTGTGAATTGTTAGCAACTTTTACCCCACTGCCTTGCACATCTGTAGATCAATGGAGTAAATAACAGTGATTTTTACATTCTCCTTAGAAGTAGCCCACAGCTCACTGCAAAGCCGTAAGACTGTAAGCATAGTGTTATATAAATGTCAGTCATCTACAAGTCACCTACATAATTTTTGCTATATTAACATATTCTTTGTACTCATAATCTCAACATTTTTATGTAGACCTCCTCAGACTTTAAGTGAGTTAAGTCTATTTTAAAAGAAAACTGTAAAATACTGCTGCACTCCTTGTGCTTCACTGGATTGCACAGTCTGGGGAGCATGGACATGATCCTACATTTCTTTTGTAATCTCCTTGGCCCACAGCCCTGTGCTAAGCTTACAATAATAAAGTATGTCTGACAATGTTCATAGATTGAGATCATCTTTTTCTAACTTCAATGAGCTTAGTACATGAATAATTTTCTATTCGAAAGCATAGAAAATTCAAAATATTTTCATGTGTGATAGAAAAGGAATGAGAAAAAAAATGCACCCAAAGACTCATAGGATTTCAGACTTCGACATTCTGATGGTCTTTTACTTGAAAAGACAAGAAAATTAATTTTCTGATAAGCTCTTGAAAAAATAGTTTGTTGTAACCAAAAACATTAACCCTTGGAACTGTATAATAATCTCAGTGGTTTCAGAAATGCCCATGTCAATATGCTCAATCAAATTCTCATCAATGAAAAGGATAGAGATGTCGAAAAGGTAGAACAGCAGCAGAAATGAAAGTGACCTTTTGGAAATTACTTTTGCCTTCATTGTTTGCACTCAGATTTGAAGAGTATTCACTATTTGTTTTGCTAAAAATCTTCCAAGTGTCATTAAACTGAGAACTTGGGGCATCTTGTCTGATTTTGGGTCAAGAATAATTACCATCTGCACCCTACAAATGTGGGTAAGCTTGCACTGAAATAAACCATCCAAATCCATGACGAACATCAAAATTGTAGACATACGGAGCAAAGCGGAAAATTGTAGTATGATAAAATAGCTACATTTAATTATGTAAAATTACATAGAATTTTAGTCTCCTTTAGAGGTGCTTTATTTAAACTTACATCTAAAAGCACGTCTTTGGTTAATGCAACTTTCATTTCAAGTCCAAGAGTTGACAGAACATTTATTATATTTAAAATTCAAGCAGATTATAATGCTTGCAGTTTTGAAAGTTATAGGGCCACTTTTCTGAGAAAAAAAAATTACTTAAAACTGAGAGGTCCATTTGATCCCCTTTGCTCACATCAACTCTTTCAAGTGCCCCTACCTATGAAGGCTTTTCTGCTCTTTTGCACAGAATAAATCTCATCTTAGGTTACAGAGTGAGTCTACTCAAGACTTTGTCTTCCAGCCAGGCAGCATTCTAAGAAATGGTGACCCTCTATACATGGCCTTTGCGGGTCCTATGCCCACTCTTGGTTGCTATTATCTCTGAGTCACCCCAGAGAAGCTACAAGAGTGACCCAGCACTATTCTCACAAGAAAAGACCCTCTGGGTGGCTTGCTCTCTGGTTAGCTGGAAGACTGAAAAATCAGTGTTGTCAACTTCTGACTACACTGAACAGCTCATTAAGAATCATTATGCCCATTATTTACCAGGAACTTGGGGCTCAAAAGTGTCACCTTGAGTCAAAATGTGGTCAGAGAAGAGATAACCAAACATACCATGAAAATAAGATTCAGTTGCCCATCCACAGAGAAGAAATAAGCAGCCACTTTTCTAGGGCTGCCTCAGAGCCAGATAGGCTTCCAGTTCTAGTCCATGCCTGTCCCTGAATCACTTCTTCCTTTCTCTAAAGCTTAGCTCAGCGTCTCATTTTGAAGCAACTCAGAAAAAGCCTCTGAGTTGGTATACACAGATGGTATATCTAAATAATGATACAATAAATAAATATAATGCTTTAGTTATACAACTCCTAGGACCACTCTTTCTATATGAAATGTGGGCTTTACTCTCGGAAGCAGCTCTCTAGCTCTCTCCCATGCGTGTTCTTACTTTCTCTCAGAATCTGCCTCCTCTCCTATTCTCATTATAAGCCACAAAATATGACCCCTGTTTGCTAAACTGCATTTAGAGATCACAGAGATGGAAACGTGACAATCCCTCTTTCATGTGTGGCTTCCAAGCCTTGGTGTAAGAGAGCCTCCATTTTTCCAAACTCTGCTCAGAACTGCTTTTTCAGCTACCAGCATCAGGATGACCCCTTGAAGAATTTTGCTGAAGCAGAGGAAAAATACTAGTTCTAGAGGGGCTGAGTGCTCCTATTTGATCACAGTAAGTACAGCATCAGACAGGACAGTCTAAAAAAGACACACCATTCCAAGCCCCGGGGGGCTTTCCTGCTACACTAAAGGAGAACATGTCCATCTACATTTCAGCTTAATCTTCCCCTGCTAAGTTCTGGATAAAATACCTTACTTATGAACAAATAATGCCAACAATAATAACTCCTTTAGAGAGACGGACCTGTCCAGTGTACTCTACTGGAGATGCCCTCTTTTCCCAGCCTTCCACATGCAGTGCACCTGCACACTCTGTCCCGTGGAAGAGCAGGAGTAGATACCTGACCCAAGCTGGGCCAATTATTCTCCCTCTTGGGAACGTCAAAGTAGAATGAACAAATATTGAGTGTGTTAATTATGTGACACCAAGCTGGAAAGCCAGCAGGAAGAGATTACCATTTTAAAGCAGCCCAGCACAAGGTGATGAGTAAATTAAGAAGCAGTCGGCAGAGAGAAAAGAATGAAGCTGGCATGCAGCATAGAGGAGATACCGGGAGGCCCTAGGAAGACATGAAGGGAGAGGTGGGGAAATAAAATGAAAAGGTGAAAAGCTATATGATAACTTTCTAATTCTTTTTTTTTTCTTTCTTTTTTTTTTTTTTTTTTTTTTTTTTTTTTTTTGAGACAGAGTCTCGCTCTGTCCCCTAGGCTGGAGTGCAATGGTGGATCTCAGCTCACTGTAATTTCCACCTTCCAGGTTCAAGCAATTCTCCTGCCTCAGCCTCTGGAATAGCTGGGATTACAGACATACACCACCACGCCCAGCTAATTTTTGTATTTTCAGTAGAGACGGTTTCACCATATTGGCCAAGATGGTCTTGAACTCCTGACCTCAAGTAAGCTACACACCTTGGCCTCCCGAAGTGCTGAGATTATAGGCATGAGCCATCGCACTGGCCAATAATTCTCATAAATCCTAGTGTTCTTCCTGAAATTAGATTTCTTAAATAAATTCCAACTTGCTTAAACCAACGAGTAGATTTGGGGTCCCCACAATGAAATATACATGTACCAGTCAATTTCCTCTAACAAAAAAATAACATCACTAAGTAGCAATCTGTGAACACAAGGCTCTTAGTTTTAGTTATAGCTGACATTGAATTCTGAGATCACTTTATACTTACCACTTATTTTCTCCCATCTAAATTCTTATACTTGCAACAGGAGTACCATATATTCCACAGTTATTCATTGAGGTATTTCATGCATGGTGATAACTATGTCAGGATTCCTTCCTGTTGGGGGCTGGGAATCAGTGATGTCAGCGAATAATGACAAAGGTGTGTGAAAAGTCTGTCACAGTGGTACAGGTTGATGTTCTAGGACTTCGGAGACACTAACATTTGATTTTCACCTACTACAAAGAGAGTTACAAGAATCAACACTTGGCAAAAACAATCACACAAGACAGGTAACCATTAGTTTAGTTTCAGTAATGTGTACCTGAAGCCTGAGGAAATATTGTTCACTTGGCATATAATTGGCATTTAATAGATGTGAGTCTCCTACCCAATGTCTTGTCATTCCTAACCACCTCCAATCACCATTTTAACAGTCAAAAATCAAGCGTAAGAAAAGATTAGGCAATCTGTCAACTTACCTGAGAACAATTTAGAGCTGACAAGTGGGGAGCATTCTTTTCACTCTAAGGTAAAATTTCCCAGCAAGATGTCAAAGAAATATGCAGTCTTCTCCTTAAACAAGCATGCTGGCCGGTCGCAGTGGCTCACGCCTGTAATCCCAGCACTTTGGGAGTCTGAGGGGGACGGATCACGAGGTCAGGAGTTCAAGACCAGCCTGACCATCATGGTGAAATCCTGTCTCTACTAAAAATACAAAAATTAGCCGAGCATATTTGGCGTGCCTGTAATCCCAGCTACTCAGGAGGCTGAAGCAGGAGAATCGCTTGAACTTGGGAGGCAGAGATCGTGCCACTGCACTGCAGGCTTGACAACAGAGAGAGATTCTGTCTCAACACTCCCCTCAAACAGACAAACAAACCAAACAAAAAAACAAGTGGGTTGAGCCACTGACAGGCTTATCTCTTCTCCCTACTGAGGTGGCATGAAAATAATATAAAAAAAAAGCTTTTTTAAAAGTATAAACCCTAATGACAAAGAAAACAGGAGGACACAAACACAACATCAGAATAATGACAGAAATTAGTTTCCAGGGAAGAAAGCCCCAGTTCACCACCGGAGGGGTGGTGCAGGGCAGGGCCAGCCAATGGGAAGAGTTGACTGGTTGCCAAGGCCGTTGGAAGTTTTTGGTGTGGCACACAGTAGGTGGAGGCAAGGGAAGAAAGCCCAAAGATTCCTTTCCTGCCCTCCTACGAGGAGAACAAGGTCTCTACCTGTCCAGTGGGAGACCAGTGCTTAGCCTCTGGAGAGGCTGAGGAGGGGCTTTGAGAGCAGGAAAACCAGGTTCAGAGCAAGACCAGAATAACGCATCAGGAACCAAAACATGGGAACTAATGTCACGTGCAGACCTCAGACCCAGGAAGAACTTAGTGAACTGGGCTGGTGCCCGTTAGGGGAGAGAGTCGGACTATTTTTGTGTGAAAAAGCCCCAGAGTAAATCATTTCGTGTACATACTAACAATGCTGGGGCCCTCTCAGAGTAATTGGTTTGCTGCCTAATTATCCAGAAATGAAGGCCACTGCTTGTCATGCCACACATCCACAAATCTCCCAGGCAACTTTTAAAAAGTCAATTCATTGAGGAGATAATCACATAAAATTTACCATTTTAAAGTGAAGGATTCAGTGACATTGAGTAAACTTGTAAATGTTTTGCAGCCACCACCTCTATCTAGTCCTCATGGCTACAAAGTAAAACTCTTGTTTCTTTTAAACACTTTCTCTCCATTCTCCCCTTCCCCTGACCCCTGGAAATCACCAATTTCATCTCTGTTTTCATGAATGTTTCTAGTCTGGATATTTCATATAAAAGGATTCATGTAATATGTGACCTTTTGCATTGACTCCTGTCACTTGGCACGTTTTGGAGGTTCATCCATATGACCACATATATCAGTACTTCACTCACTTTTATGGCAGAATAATATTCCATTGTATGAATACACTACAATCCAGATCACCTTTTTATACCTCAGTTGAATAAAAACAATCGGCAATCACCATACATAAGACAAAAGAGAGAAACCAAAATGAACAGAAAAATGAAAACTGGAGGAAAAATACAATTTAGAAAATGCAGTAAAACTTCTTAAAAAGTAACAACTCATATCCTGAAAGATTAAAAAATGCACACCCATATGTGTATCTATTCGCGTGCATACATGTATATTTACTGTATACATAAATCTACAGATATATGGCATCCTTAAAACATAAGAGGATGCTGTGAAAAAAAAATAGTTGGCCAAAATAAAAATAATACAGAGAAGGTTAGGAAGATAAGGAAATATCCCAAAAAGTCTGACCAAGAGAAATTTTGAGAAAAAAACTTATACAATTGTGAGAAGAAAATTAAGCAATGCCCTAACTATTTTGAAACACAAATGTTTCTTAGTCTAAAATTTTACAGTCAGCCAAACTATTAGTCAAGGGTTAGAGGAAGGACATTTTCTGACTTGAATGGTCTCAGAAAATTAGCTTCTCATGAAGACTTTCTAAGGAATCTATTTGTGTGCTTTAACAAAGTGCGAGGAGAAAAAAGCATGGGTAACAGACACAGCAGATAGAAGTTGGCAAACAGTGAACAACAGCTGGGTCACAGGCTGAGACAGGACCAGTCCAGGACTGCACAGAAAACTGAAGACTTTCAGAGCATCGTTGCAAATAAAGTATAGCATATGGACACAGCCACAAATTTCCATCAGCAGAGTATATACCCATCCAAAATCCAGGCCTGCCCAGGAAAATGGAGCACAATTAAAAATAATTGCACTTTTCAGCAGCTTCAAGGTCAAAGTTTTGCATATAGTTAAACAGATATTTACCTGTCTCCTATGGTGTGGAAAATCTGGGGCTGTGTACTGGTTATTCTCCATTTGCCCATTCAATTCATTCTCCACCCTTCTTGCCTTCTCTATGCCAAGAGAGGCTGACTTTTAGGGACTGTATCACCAGGCTCCCTTGGCCTGTCTTGCAATTGGGTTTGGCCAGTGGGAAGCACTGGCAGGCAATCAGAAGGCAGTGGGAGAAACCAGGATATATACTCCTCTCCCCATTCTGTTTCAACAGCTGTGCTTTTTCCTCTATGGCTGTATCTCTTGTCTGGCAGCTCCTCTTCCTTGGCTGTAGCTCTCACTCGGTTCCAGGACAATTCCCTCCTCATTGCTCCTTCCGGCGAGGGATGGGAATGACTTGCCACAGTTGCTAGTTCCTGGGTGCCTCACCCTTTCTTCCCAGTTTCCTTAATCCACCCATACCTTTGCAAAGAGTCCCGTTATTAAGCTGTATTCAATGAAAAACCTTTGAATATGACATCTTTTATTCTGCTATGACCCTAAATAGTAAACTTTTTAAAGTCTTAATTTAAAAAAAGTCAATTTTTAAACAGGCACTAGTATATTATTGTACGTGAATTATTCATTTTTTAATCTTCTCTTCTGAGTTTAACAAATCATTTGTGTGTGTGTGTGTGTGTGTGTGTGTGTGTGTCAGAGAGAGAGAGAGGGGAGGGGATAGAGAGACAGAGAGAGAGAGAAAAGGATAGGAAAAGGTAGAGGAAGAAGGAGTGGGAGTGAGAGAGAGACAGAGAAAGTTTGAGACGAAGAAAAACTACCATATTTTATTAATTCCAGGTTTCTGCAGTAATCAGATGAATAAAAGATCCTTAAGTACTGGTTCTTGGACAGTGTTTTAAAAAATAGAAAGATTATGCAATACTTAATATTTGGTAATAATTTTTGTACATAGTATATGTTTTATTACTTTGTGTAATAAACATTCTAAAAAACAAATTCTTGTTTTATGCTATAACTTATGATCTTCCCCCAACACTGCTTGCTCTCTCATTATTCCTTTGTAAATAAAATGGTAGGTACTAATAGTTGTAATCATAATACTAATTTTAACCATAATATGCATATAATTTTGAATCCTGATTTTTCTACTTAAAAGTGTATAATGACCATGCTACTACCTTGCTACATAATTTTCATAATCATCATTTGATAACTGTACATTTTACCTAATCCTATGGATGTACCGTAAATGACAAACCACAGCTATACCATATTATCCTAGGCAATGTTTCTATAATCTATTTGAACACATTTTTTGTTCAGAAAATAACATCAAATAAATCTGATGGACATGAATTGTTCCCTTAGAAGAGCAAGCCAAGCTGAGACTTGAAGTATGTTTGCTCTAGAATCTAGACTGCCCTGTAGGATTGACATGCACGTTGGCCAATGGTGTATGCGTGCTGAGAAACAAAGCAGCCCCTTCAAGAAGCCCATTCTCTAGGAAAAGTGAGCTTGGAACCCAGATAATGCTTAAGTCCTGGAGAGGGACAAAAGTTCTAAGTACAACAGTCAGTCAGTTACTTCATTTGTCTGATGAACAGCTGTGAGGCCTGTTTCACCAAATATTGATGAGATGTTGTGATCAAAAGCCACACTAATTTGGGATACCTGTATCTCAACAAGAGGAGAAGGATTTTTCTATCTCCAAAGAGAACAAGAGCACTGTCACTGCTCCAAGGACCCAGTGAAGTATAGCATCAATAGCAAGTGTCAGCGCAGGCAGCACCTGTGGCAGTAGCAGCCCTTAGGTGCCTTCCATAGCTACTAGCAGCAGACATTTCTGCCGGGAGATGGAACCAGAGCCAGAGAGAACCAGGTACTCCATGTGGTTGTGCAAATTACTTGTGTTTAAATGCAACCCTCACACAATACCTCAAAATAATTAGGGAAACCCTTGTGGGCTGTCTAAGCCTCTGGGACAGATTTTTTAAAAATATTATTTGTTACTGTTAATGGGATCTTAATTTTCCTCTGGATTAGGGAAAACTAGGAAAAATGAATTGAACTTTATAATTTTTATGCTAAGTGAAAGGGTACACAGACATTTACTATACTGTTCTGTATCTCTTTGAAATATTTCACTTAAAAAATAAAATCAGGGTGCAAGTAAATATGCTTTAATAGAAGGAGGGTAAATACAGCAAATTTAGACAAAGTATTTTCTTTTCTTCTTCCTTTTTTTCTTTGAGATATAGTCTCACTCTGCCGCCCGGGCTGGAGTGCAGTGGCATGATCTTGGCTCACTGTAAACTCCGCCTCTCTGGTTCAAGTGATTCTCCTACCTCAGCCTCCTGAGTAGCTGGGATTACAGGTGCATGCCACCACGCCCAGCTAATTTTTGTGTTTTTAGTAGAGACGATGTTTCACCATGTCGGCCAGGCTGGTGTTGAACTCTTGATCTCAGGTGATCCGTCTGCCTCAGCCTCCCAAAATACTGGGATTACAGGTGTTAGCCACCACGCCCAGCCCTACACAAAGTATTTTCAAAGACAAAATTGTTATTATTAGACTAACAATAGACATTTTAAATTTCTTTGAAAAAGAAAACTTCCAAGGTTGTTTTTTGGCTATATGGGTAAGTTTAGTGATGGATTTCATGTCTCATGACTTCAGGTAACAAATTTATATAAATAATCTGCCTAGCAATAAATTTAACCAAGGAGGTAAATGATCTCTACAAGGAAAAATACAAAACACTAACGAAAGTATTTGTAGATGACATAAATCGGAAAACATCCCTTGAATTAATATCATTAACATAATCATACTGCTCAAACAATCTACAGATTAGTGAAATCCCTATCAAGATACCGACATCATTTTCCACAGAATTAGAAAAAACAATTCTAAAACTTATATGGAACAAAAAAAGAATCCAAATAACCAAAGCAGTCCTAAGCAAAAGAACAAAGTTGGAGGCATCACATTGCCTTATTTCAAATTGTACTATAAAGCTATAGTCACCAAAACAGCACAGTACTTGTATAAAACCAGACGCATAGATTAATGGAACAGAATAGAGAACACAGACATAACATCACATATTTACAGCCAATTGATTTTTGACAAAGCCAATAAAAACATACACCGGGGAAAGGACATGCTTTTCTATAAATGGTGCTGTGAAAACAGATTCACTATATGCAGAAGAATGGAACTGAACTCTTATCACCGTATACAAAAATCAACTCAAGATGAACTAAAAATTTTAAAGTAAAACCTGAAACTATAAAAATACTAGAAGAAAACCTAGGAAAAACTGTTCTGCACATTGGTCTAGGCAAATTATGTATGACTAACACCTCAAAAGTGCAAGCAACAACAACAACAACAACAAAAATAGGGCCGGGCTTGGTGGCTCATGCCTGTAATCCTAGCACTTTGGGAAGTCAAGGCGGGTGGATTGCATGAGCTCAGGAGTTCAAGACTAGCCTGGGCAACATGGTGAAATCCCGTCCCTACTAAAATACAAACACACACACACACAAATTTACCTGGGCGTGGCAGCATACACCTGTAATCCCTGTTACTTAGGAGACCAAGGCAGAAGAATTGTTTGAACCTGGGAGGCAGAAGTTGCAGTGAGCCAAGATCACCACATTGCACTCCAGCCTGGGTAACAGAGTGAGACAACGTCTCAAAAAAAAAAAAAAAGACAAATGGGATATAATTAAACAAAAAAAATTATGCACAGCAAAACAGATGATCAAAATGGTGAATAGAAAACCTGCATAATGAGAGAACATTTTTGCAAACTATTCATCCAACAGGAGAGTAATATCCAGAATCTACAAGAAACTCAATTCAATAACAACAAAATAAAATAATCTCATTAAAAATGAGCAAACTATATGAATAGACATTTCTCAAAAGAAGACATACAAATTCCCTACAGGTGTATGAAAAAATGTTGAACATCACTAATCATCATAGAAATGCAAATTAAAATGAGATATCATCATACCTTAGTCAGAATGGCTATTATTAAAAAATAAAATATAAGAGATTTTGGTGAGAATGCAGAGAAAAAAGAATCCTATATATGTTGATGGGAATGTAAATTAGTAAAACCTCTTAAGAAAACAGTATGGAAATTTCTCTAAGAACTGAAAATAGAATTACCATTCAATCCAGTGATTGCACTACTGGTAACTACCCAAATGAAAAGAAATCAGTGTATCAAAAAGATACCCATACTTACATGTTTATCACAGGACTATTCACAATAGCAAAGATAGAGTCAACCAATGAATGACTGTATAAAGAAAAGCTGGTGATTATGTACACAATAAAATACTATTCAGTGATTAAAAAGAGCAAAATCAGATTTGTTGCAGGAACATAGATGGAACTGGAGGTCACTATGTTAAGTGAAACAAGCCAGACACAGAAAGTCAAATATCACATGCTCTCATACTCATAAGTAGGTGCTAAAAAATGTGTACACATGGACACAGAGAGTAGAATAACAGACAATGGAGACTCAGAGAGGTGAGAGAGTCGGGGGACAGTGAATGATGAGAAATCACTTAATGGGTATGATGTATGTTATCTGGGTGATGGAGACCCTAAAGCCTTAATTTGAAGACTATGCAAGCTATGCATGCAACACAATTATACTTGTATCCCATAAATTTATAAAACTTAAAAACAAACTTCCATAGAGTAACGTTTCTAAAGGATAGATGCTGTGGAACTGCTCATTTTCCTGGCCTAAGGGAAGGTTGCCAGCATTCCACTTTCAGGCTGAAAGTCTGAATTCACTTATTTTATGGTTGAAAATATTTGACATTAACATTGGATCTGTAAGCTAATGTCACATATATGAAATACGTCATATATTTTAAAAATTGAACACAATATATAAACTAATCCCAAGGGTGGAGGGTTTTCCCAAAGTGTATTTATTAAGACATGTAGATTTTCCTCTTTCAAATATAATATATTGCAAACTTATTAGAATGGTTGAATTAGAATGCTTTTGGTTGCAAAATTATCTGTTGAAAGCAATAGAAACCCACTTTGATCATAAAAAATGGTGGTTCATTGGAAGGTCCTGGCTAATTCCTCACAGAATGAGAGGAAGAATGGTACACTTCAGGCTGCATGTGGCAGAAATGGAGCTAGCCTGGGGGTTGATTGACTCTAGAGAGGCAGGGACCTGGCTAAGACTGACTTCATATTGCATTCCAGCATTCCTCAATATAGCAGTTTCAATCTTTTTCAGTTAAAGATGACCTGCTTTACAGAAAAGGTGGCTGTAAGTTTCTCCAAAATAACAACTTTCAGCTGAGCTGCAGTGGTTCACACTTGTAGTCTCAGCACTTTGGGAAGCAGAGGCAGGCAGATGCCTTGAGTCCAGGAGTTTGAGAACAGCTTGGGCAACATGGCCAAAACCTCTTTCTACAAAAAAAAAAAAAAAAAAAAAAAAAAGGGAAAGAAAAAATTAGCTGGATGTGGTAAACACATGCTTGTAGTCTCAGTTAGGAGGCCGAGGTGGGAGAATTGCTTGAGCCCAGGAGGGCGAGGCTGCAGTGAGCTGAGATCGTGTCACTGCACTCCAGCCTGGATGAGAGAATAACACCCTGTCTCAAAAAAAAAAAAAAAAAGATTCCAGATCTATTGATACAAAAAATCTTTAACAAGGGCTCTGAATGGCCCAATTTTGGTCACCTATCCCTTGACCAGTCACTGTGGCGAAGGAGATGGTGTCCTACCGCTGCCCAGTCTCAAGTCTGCAGACTTGAACCACTGAAAAAATGGGAACAATACAGACAGGGCTGGGGGAGGACTACCTGGACCCAGGCCAACTCTCCATTTGTAACTACAAGAACAGAAAATATGAAGGAAATGAAGAAAAGTTGCCCTCATCACCCTTAAATTGAATTTTGAATGAGTATTCTAGATTGTCTCTCTCTATATATATACACACACAGACACCTTAATGCACAATATTATCATAGAACTACTTAACAAAGAGATGGTTTTGAAATCTATCTGAAGACACAGGCCTAAAAATACAGAAACAATGCTTATCTATCATGGACCCTTGGAATTTAGCCCTACATGAAGGACTGTTTCTGCTCCTGGAATTCTTTAAGAAATGAAGTACAACCCCATGTGTCTGATGTAATAAATAAGAACCAGTATACAAGGTTAAATGATACATAATATCATTTTAAATGTGCACACTAACGAAAGAGGGCTGTAACAAAGTGTTTTTCAGGTATAAGGTATGACTCAGGGATAAGCTTTCGCTTCCTTTCTTCTGTTCATTCAGCAAAATATTGAGAGCCTTCCATAGACCAAGCTCTACTCGAGGCTCTATGGAATTTTTTGTAAACAAAATGGACCAATGTTCTTTGTCCTAGAACCAATAAAAACTGAAGATGGAAGGCAAGAATAAATAAGTCAACAACAACAACATCAACAAGATAAATAAGTAGATACACAATGATCAAGAAAATATTTTTGAAATAATTATTCTAATTCTTTATAGCCACTGAATCTTATGAGAGTTCATAGTAAATAAATTACTTACAACGGCCAAATAGGGTTCAGCAAGAAACCAAAGGACTTTTAGCAAACCAAGACCTTGATAATTATTTTATTTAAATAGTGGAATAAAATATCCTAATAACAAAGACTTTTGTTTATCAACACCATGCAACTATTAGGTTTTGCAAAATTATTTCTTCTCCCTCATAGAAAGCACCTTGACAGTATTAATCAATGCAAATACAACCATACACGGTCTTTATTTGCAAATACCATGATTACATAAAAACGTAGCTTAACCTTCATAGGATACAGACATATACAGTAAAATGGAAAAAACCCACTATTTTTTTTTGAAAGAAAGAAAAAGAGAGGAAAGAAAGAAAGAGTGAAAGAAAGAGAAAAAAGAATGTAAAAGAGAAAGAAAGAGGAAGAGAAAGAGGGAGAGAGAACGGGATTCTTGTTCTATTGCCCAGGCTAGAATGCAGTCTAAAAATGGGTATCAAAAACCTCTTTTATGCCAATAATTGTGCTTAACAATGGAGACAGGAAGGAATAAGGGATGAAAATAACAA